>JACDRQ010000211.1:11610-111612 GCA_013841215.1 Hycleus cichorii
ATGCCGTTTAAAAGTACCCCGTTTGAACCTAAACTTTGAGTAACGATTCCACCGCCCTGGATATGTTTTTCCGCCGATAAAAAAAAACATGTATCTCGATGGAGAATAACATGTCCAAATTTCATTAAAATCGGAGGGGGACAACTGGGAATGTTTCCTTGTTAAGAAAAGATAAGTTAGAAACTTTTAATTTTATGAGTTGAACTCCCGATTTTGGAGAATGTCCAGTTTCAAATCATTGATTTTTAATCAATTTTTGAGCTAGATTCTTGAAAAATTCCAACTTAAATCTTGAACTGTACAACTATACAATTTCAATAAATTTTGGACTTAAAACGCCTGATTTTCTAGAAAACATAAAATTTGCTACTAAAACATAAAAAAAATGTTTTCTAATCTACTTTACACGACATTTTTATTTTAAATCGTCATATGGAGTTGAGTAATGGTAAAAATACAATTTTAACACGACTAGTCGGCTTTTAAATTATATTCTATTCAAGATTTAATCAATTATGTGAAAGAATTTTGTGTATCGTCAAAATAAAAAGATTCATTAAACAATCTTAGACCTGAATTCTCCAATTTTAGTCTAGTTTTTACGTTACAACTGCTCTAAATTAACAATTTTTTCAACTTTCAAGACCAACAAACAATTAATTTTGGGTATATTTTCAAAGAACCTATTGCTTGAATACACGTGTGACACAAAAGGACTGTAGAAAATGTTGAATAAACAAAATTCGAAATTGATTCTCTGACTAACGAACCAAAAGAGTTTAAATACGAGCTATAATTAATAATTTATTGGAATTATAGTTTTTAATAAAATTAATAAACATACAATATTGATCGTAAGGTCAATTGTTGCTTAAAGATAAAAGTTTCACCAATAATCATACACTTTCTTTTTTCTAGTATTTTCACCCTCTCTCTATACTTTTCTCTAACCGTTTTATTGTTATTTTTATTTAATTTTCATTTGAAAACATAAAAACTATGAAAATTGAAGAAAATTATGCACATACACGTGCATATATACCTACAATTTTATACAAATAATAAAACAAGGTGATAAAGGTTAACTATACACACACTTTTAAAATAAAATAAAAAGAATAATAGTAGAAAAGCGTAGATTTCTTTTCCTAATAAGTATAAAAAAGGCAAATTGTAGGCAATTATTAGACAATCGGACTTAAACAAAAACCTTCAAATCTACCTCCTCTTCAATCAATTACAACATTTCTATATATGAATAACAACAACAAAAAGAAACCTCTCTAAATTGGACATTTACTCGATCTTCCCTCGAATATACACTAACACAAATCAACAATATCAACACCTACAATTCTAGAATTATTGATCGATTCAAACAACATGCAACAGTATAGGTCAGTTGGTCAATTCAATATATCTCAACTTTAATGTTTATTTTTTATTTTTTAATTTAACGAGAGACAGAGCAAAAAAGGGAATAACAATAAAATACATGAAGTGTAATAATAAATATGTACACGAACCGGATGTATATGGGGAAGCAACCATGTGTAACTTTACATAAACCATACGATACATACTATATCCTATACAATTCAACTATTTACAATTAATTAATTATAAGAGAAAGAAAAACAGGGAAACTAAAGTAAATTACAGCCGGATGTTAGAGTTTAATTTTAGAAAAAATTCCAATCGAAATTTAGTCGACAATAGGTAATCAATTGATTAAAAAAAAATCGGATTTAATTAATAATATAGAGTGGAGAATAATAAAGTCCATTATTATTATCAACAATAATAGAATAACTGTGTAGTTATTTTAAATAAATTGATTGTAGCTTTCTATTAATACAAAATTGAATAGAAATCTACAAAGATTTTTCAACTGTTAATCCACAGATAAAATCAAACTAATTTGTAATTACACTAATAATTAAAAACAATATTATATCGGATGTTCGATCAATAATGTACCTATAATTCAATTGAATCAAGAAATAATCAACGTGGCTATATTTGTTTCATCACTATAGTAACATATTTGAAACAACCAATCAACCAACGTTTTTTTTATTGTACGTCATTACAATACGGTTGCTATAGCAATGAACAATTGTCTAATCTATAGAGGGTGTACCAATACAATATCAGCTTGCAATTGGTTAAATTACTAGAGGAAAATCTATTGCCAACACAAATAATTCAAGATTTGTGGTGTTAAATAGCACCACTGTGGCAATAATTGGCATTTCATTAAATTTGTTTATGACATTTTTAAGGAAGTGTGGGAAAATCTAGTAGGTTAGTTTGTATATTTTTCAAGACATATTAAGTATTGAAATATCGGTGTACACCCTGAATAAATGCTATTCCTCTTCGCAGTAGCCTATGACTTTGTGAACGTAGGGCAGCTTCTTGATTCAGCTTGGTAATCCGTACCGACAATCTGTTGAAACAAAAGGCTATCGGTAATGCAGATTATTTAGTTGAAACAAGAAAATGACATACGTTCGCAGTCATAGGCTACTGCGAAGAGAAATAGCACGGTACGGTTGTACGTCAAATTGCGGATACCTTGTAGATTCTATTAAATTAATTGTAATACTACGAAATGTTTGTTGAAAGTGAAATCGTTGTAATCAATTTTGATTATTATTTTTTTAATCGTAGTGTCATTATTTCATTAAACGATGAAAGCTACTGATTTCATCATTTAATAAATAAATAAAATCATTGAATTTACTGTTCATTCTTTGTCCGATTATTGAAGGACCACAAAAACAAAAAAATTATTAACAAATCATCAACACGTAACGTTTTAATACCACCAATCTTTTCCGGATTGTGTGGCAATTGAGTAATTTTAAGAAATATTTATGATAAATCTACATCTACATACATAGAAGACCAAAAAAGCCACAATTTTGTTAATCGAAAACTTCAAACAAAAAACGTTCCGGTCTAGAGAGATAATTGTCGTTTTTCCCGCCTGTAATTCTTCAAATAAATGGTGAAAGTTTTTCCAATCTTCTGAAAATCAACTGTAAACTTCAAACATGTTTCTAGTATTATGTTTCAAAGAAAAAAAAACGTACCATTTTTGATATTTTTATCCGTTATTGTAAAAGAAAAACGGTAATAAATACGTGGGTAATTTAACCTGTTTTTTGTTTAATTTCTAAAATTGTAATTCTAATTTATTTTAATAATTTTCACTTTTATTCAACCTTTTGACAATTAAAAAAAAAGCTGCAAACTATAAAGAGAAGAAATTAAAATAAAAATTCCGTGTTAAAATTAGAATAGAGCAATGTAGTTAACTTGAAAGTTATTAAATAAGAAAATCTTAAAAAAAAGAAACGGGTGATATTTTTTCACTTTCCCTGTAATAGATAAACTAATTAAATATGTAGAACATTAATATACAAGGTGTCCCACTAGGAATACAACCACTACTCTATCTATAGCGTGTACAAAGATATTTCACCTCACAGTTGGCCATGTTTGAATTATATAATGTCTTAGATTGATTTATACTTTATTATATTTGATATGATGATAGACATAGCCTACTGTTGCATGTTATTCGATTGTTCTCATTCTTGAAAAGTGAATCACCACATGCGTTTCATTACGCAACGTTTTACCATGTGGGCCAGGCTATTCCTCTTTGCAGTAGCCTATGACTGCGAACGTATGTCAGTTACTTGTTTCAACAGATTGTCGGTAATGCAGATTACTAAACTGAAATAAGAAGCTGCCCTACGTTCACAAAGTCATAGTCTACTGCGAAGAGGAATAGTGTGGCACGGATAGTAGTTTTAAAAACTGTCAAATTTGGGAGAATACCAATCAAATTGCGGCATTATCAAAGCATAGCCTCCTTCGAGGTAGAATACGTTGTACGCCCTGTATATTTATAAGAGATTCTCAATGGGACGTCTGATATTAAAACGTGAAAATAATGAGGAATAGAAACGATAACAGATGTTAATTTTGTATATGCATAGAAAGTAATCTTTTTTATTGTTGTTTATATTCCAGATATTTTAATAAAATAAATTAAGCAATTATAATTTAGCAATTATCGATTGATTACAAGGAAATCATTTTATATAAAATTTACATATTTAGTGCATATTAAAAACAAAAAATTAACGGATATGCAGGTGCTTCCTTGATTAAAGCAATCATTCTTAAATATTTCCCTATTCCATGTGTACCATGCTATTCCTCTTTGCAGTAGCCTATGACTTTGTGAACGTAGGTCTGTTTCTTATTTCAACTTTGTAATCTGCATTACCGACAATCTGTTCAAATAAGAGGATGTCGGTGCAGATTATTTAGTTGAAACAAACAACTGACATACGTTCGCACAATCATAGGTTACTTCGAAGAGCAATAGCGTGACACACATGGTATAATCTACAGGATGATTCAACAATTAATGGATTATAACGGGAAGTAAATTAAGAGATTTCTAAATATTCAAGAAATTTTCCGATCATATTGGTAATTATTGTCAGACTATTCAAAACTATACTATATGACTTTTATAATGTGGGTTGCTAAAATTCGTGATATTTTCCAATTGATCACCCTGTATATAGTTGAATTTTTGTTAAAAAAAAAAGAAAAGAAAATCGTTTATCTAGTAATGAATGAGTGAAAGGAATTGCACACACTGTAATTCTATTGTGACGATATTTTCCTGTGACATTCTATTTAATATAAATAAATAGATAGAAATAAACAAATAATAAGAATTGCCAATTGTTTATTACTCTATTGTTTAATAGAGTAGCATATTATAATTATTCGAAAAAAAAAACTAGTAGAAATATTGTTTTTTGCATTTTTTCTTCGTTTAAATAAAGGGAAATCAAATAAAATCAAACATGATTTGACTCGTTTTAACCTACTTCTCTAATTCTGTTTGTAATTTAAAATACAAGAAAGTAGTATTGTCAACTATCTATATAATGTTTAAAACAATATTGGTATTCTTTGAATGTTTTATAACAATTTCTATATATAGAAAAAATATACAAGATAAAAAAAAATAGATATTAAAAGGTATATTGATGATGGTGACCGTTATTGGATGGGTTACTGGGGCTTTAGGCCACTACATTCAAAACCGGCTATGTTGAAAATTCCTGTTTTTTTTCTTCCTCTACTAGTCTACAACATTAAAAAAAAAACAATATCGACCGGAAAAACGGTAATATTCGTACCAACTCCCTATTCGGAATAGTAAATTAATAGAAGACACGCGAGATAATCCCATTAATTTTCTAAATTAAATAAATACGGTCCTGTCTAATTTTTAAAAAATAGATCAGGATTATATTCCCAATGTAATAGATAGAGATAACAGATATGGTTTCCTGTTATTTGATTGGATGCTGGTTAGGTACAGTTTCACAATAAATATAATTGAACTTCCGTAAATTTTGTTACCTAACCTAAATTTTTATTAATTTTTTTTTTATAAATTTGTTATATTGTCAATCAAAATTATTTATTTACTCCATCTACATCGCCCAATCAATTAAAAAAGAAAGTAAAATCAAATAATGCTCTTTTTTGATATAAATCTAGGTCAAATCAATAAATCCAACATTGTCAAATTCCATTAATTCTACCTATTTTTATAATAATCTATTATGAATACAAATAAAGATCAAGATAAGTATTTGTAGAGAATAGAAATATTTACATAGAGAGGGTTTACTGTAATTTTCGTCAACAAATCCAATATTTAGCGTACCAGTCTCCAATGTGGAGTGATTATCGATTTTTTCCCCCATCTACTCATTGTAAATTCGAAAATATCCTTGTTACGAATCGCACAAAAAAATCAACTTTTATATTAAAGAAATTGTACATTTTTAATGTTATTCATGGTTTTCGGGGACTTTTCTACCCGAAAAAAAAAACCAATGAAAGTATTCTTTTATTCCTTTAACGGCGAAAAATGTTCAATATAAATCTCTATAATTGAATAGAAATTTGGTGATTTAGATCACTTTCAAACAAATTTGTCGAATAAATAAAAAAAAACAAGGTTAATTTGATGTAAAATTTACAACAAAGGTTATCTAAATTTAAAATTTTATTTTCTACAACTTCCTGGAAGAATACGCAAATATCCCCCATTCAAAATATACAAAAAAAAGTAATGCTACAACTAGGATTCGAACCACAAACTCTATATTTTACATCAATTATTTTAAGAGATAATATCGCTAGATTGAAGTATACAGGTTCAAATCTAGGTAAGTAAACGTTTTTTTTCTTGTTGATAAATAAACAATAGTTTATACACCATATGTATGTAGATTAATTGATGATTAATTTATTAATTGAATTATATAAAACGATTACCGTTAACTACAGTAAATTTAACGGATATTAAAAATAGATAGAATATAAAGAAACGCTCTCATTGTTTTTTTTCCGTTTACTATCATTAATTAATTCAATATTAACAATATAACAGGTGTCCCAAACAAATCTATATAATCGATATGAAAGTTACCTAATCAATAATTATTTTGTTGACCGATTTATCAGCTGTTATTTTAAATATTTTTTATTACTATCGATTAATTTAAATTTTATCGATAATAAAAGCTGTAGGTCGATTTTTATTTTAAAATTCATTAATTTTTCTTCTACTATAAAAAAAATTTAAAGCTAAAACAACAAATAAGTGGACCACAAAGTCACTTTTTTCCATCTATCTCTCTTTATATTTTGATGAATTAGACTGAATCTAATTATTGTTTATTATTTATTTATTTATTTATTTATTTACCTAACTATAAAGATATACCTGATTATTTGCTAAATTAGTAATTATTTTAATTCAATTAAGGTTAAAACTTATACTCAATCTAAGTGGACTTGGTCTCCTTAATTTTGTGTATAATCAAAAAATTAACTGTTAAATACAGGGTGTGCCAACTATTTATGGGTAATTATAATCGTAATAGTTGAGACATCATGTATATATAAACATCTAGAATGATAAATATTTCTTCTTTTAGTAGGCCATGATTTGGTAACGTAGAGTCGTAGATTGCTTCATAATTTAGTAAATTTGCGTATCGGAAGATAGCTACGACACTACATACCAAAAGCAAAACCAAAAACACTATTACCAAACAAAGATAGATTAATTGGTGTAATATTATTAAAGCGTGATAGAAATACAATTAGATTAATGAGATTTTTGCGATATTTGATATTTTTTGTGTCTATTATAATTAATTAAGAAATGCCATTTTTTTAATAAAAAATTCAATTAATTAACAACAGAAGGTTGATTTTTTCGGTTATTCATATTTCTAAAGACAAAAGAATAATCATGTTAATGGAATCAAATCGTTTAGACCTTGATTATTTTTTATTCATATATTTTTTCTCTACCTGTATATTTAGTTACGTTTCACTGTAATTAAATATCTTCTATTTTGTTTGTTTTTTCAATAAAATTAATATCTATCAATGTAATAATTATTGTAATATTAATCTACATTATTACTGCCCTTATATTAAATACTACAACCCTACTTTATTCAATAAAAATATTTAACTTTTGAAATAAAAGCAATTACAGTGGGTACCCGTATTTGGTAAATTCTCTTCAGTTAAAGACAACCAGTAGGATTTGTGAAATAATTATTAATGTCCTCATTGTTGTTGCCAAGCGAAATTGTATAATTTTTTTTATGAAAATTCTCACGTTATAATTAATTATTTATAGGAAGACGAGAAGAAATTAATGATAATCAAAAATAAAGAATACACAAATTTCACATTTTTGTTATTGTTGTTTTATCAAAATAACCACATCAACAACCAACAAATATAATTAAATATTGATTAAGTTAATGGAAGTTTTTCCCCTGATATTAATTGATAAGGGTAATTTATTTAAAATGAGCAAATTGTTTGTTATAAATAATTACATTTCTATAAATATACAAAGTAAGGGTATTTTCATTTCGTAGTTGGCTATGCTTTTAGTAAACAATGTCCTAGCTTGTTTCATACCTATTTTATTAAATTAGTCATTTGTTAATATATTTTTCAACTGTCTGCGTGACCAAAAACGTAGCTAAATGCGTTATACAACTTGAAGAAAGATTAGTAAATGTATATACAGAGTGTTCTATCTCATCTTATATGGTTTAATAGAAATCTATAATATTGGATACATCCCTCATTTTGCACGGTTACAATTTCTATATTTTCAAACAGGAACAATTAATCGAAGGATGTTAAACTATAAGTATTTGTAACAAGTAAATGAGATAATTGTGTATTTGGAATCAGTAAGTATCCTATTTACACGATTTGCACGGCTTTTTAAATTGAATATCTCCGTGTAAATGTAGGTATAGAAGACTAGATAGTTAAGTTAAAAAAACACCAATCGAATTTTTATAGGATAAATCGACTAAACTACAATAGACGTGGTATAGAATTTATTTATTTATTCCAATTTTAATTAAAACTATTGAAATTCATAACGATTTAGTCACGTTAATTTAATTCGTTTTACACTTTATGATTATTAATTTTTAAACAAGATTTCTGAACTGCATTGAAGCCTCAATAAATTTTAATCTTTTAAAGAAGGGAATTATTGTGAACTTTACTGTATACTTTTAACACTAATTAGTTGGTAATACGATTTACAATTTACAAAGACAAATACAGGGTGTACAATGTTAATTCATCACGGAATTGGTCATGCTTTTGATAAAAGCAGTCGTAGCTTGTACCATTAATTAGCAAATTTTTCGATTGAAAATCAAGAAAACGAATCAAGCTAAGTACTACGTAACCAAAACATAGCCAACTATGAGTTGAAATACAACTGTATACGAGAAAATGATTCCAGCTAAAAAGTGGAAGATTATTAATAAATTTTGTTGATTTTTTAACCTTTGAACGATAATAGTTGTTAAAATATTAAATCTTTAATCGATAGTGCCAAATTTGAAATTTTAATAAAATCTAGAAATACAACAAAATACCCTTCTATTTAAAATAAGCAAATAGGGTGCACTGTCCCTGTAACAATTACAGAATAACAAAATTATAGATAATTAAGCTAAATATTTTATAAATTTCTAATCGGAATTTTACCTCGCAGCTGGCTGTATTTGGTCACGTAGTATCGTAGATTGATTCATACATTCGGAAAATACACAAATAACGAGGGCACAATAAAAAATTTATAACTTTCTCATAGTCCCCATACAGGGTGTACAACGGTATTTATTTCTTAGTTGGCTGTATCTTCATCACTAGTCATATTCTTGACAAATACATTATCAAAATATGAACTAATCTACGATACTATCAGTTAATTTCGAGTTGAAATACACCCTGTAGATACATCCTGTATAATGAATGCATATGTACACAGGAAAAAAATGAGGTTTAATTATAATAGCATCGTTTCATCTCGTGTGATTAAAGCCAATTTTCAGAATGGGAACATCTAAATAGAGATACTCTTTTATACATTTAACAATAAGGACATCCGTTATATTTGATTTTTGAAAAGACTAATAATCTTCAATTCCTGTTTACAACTTTTATTTTATTTTATTTAGGTATTTATTATTACGAATTTGTAGGTTGATAATCGAATAGTTGATGGAAATCTATTTTTATCTTGAACCGTGTATATTAAACACCCATACACAGGTGTTGAAAAGGAAGTTACCG
The DNA here is from genome assembly GCA_013841215.1 of Hycleus cichorii. Lineage (NCBI taxonomy): Eukaryota > Metazoa > Arthropoda > Insecta > Coleoptera > Meloidae > Hycleus > Hycleus cichorii. The sequence goes on from JACDRQ010000211.1 coordinate 21,370, forward strand.
ATTTATTTATTTCCGGTCAAAGTATTCTTTTATGTTTCCAGAATTTAATTGGAATTTTTTTTTTAAATTTGATTTCAATCCTGTTTTTTTATAGACAAACATTTACGTCATAATCGAACGAAAAAACCCAAAAATCAATCAATTACAAATACCGCTTACCGTATACAAAAAAGGGGTCCTTGAATTGTAGTAACCACGGCTCATACTGCTCGGCCCCCTTTTTTCCTCTTCGTTATTACCACAGTATCAACTCATATACATTACCGCCTCTTGGGTGGCGGTTTTTCAACAATATTGATAATATTAATAATAGTGATAAAGTTTAGCACATTTTACACGTTTTTTATGGAAAAAATCAAATAATTAACGATGGTAGTTGACAACAAGGTCAGGTGATTTCACTTGTATTCAACCAACAAACAACAAAAAAAAAAGCAAATTCTACAAAGAGAAAAAGCGACGAACGCGTACGATAATTAATTTTAATTAATTACAGGAAGATTAAACTGAAACACACTAACACATACACAATGGTATTACACAATATCTTCATTTTAATATTTTAAAATTAAACACACAAAAAGACAACCATCTCAAAATAATACAACACAACAATTCGCTTGCATCTAGTCGACTGAGATTTTTTTGACATTTGTTTAACAACTGTCAAAAACCACCACCATCTACCAATAAAAACTTGAACTAAATTTTTTATTTATTTTTTTAAAAACAATAAATCATCGACTGTTGTTGTTAAATTTATCAGAAACAATAACGAAAAAAAAATTTTCACCAAATTTTGATAACGGTTTTTCTAATCTTAATATTTAATTTATTGTGTATGTATATATCAGCGCCACCTATTAGACGACATCTATATTAAAGTGAAATTGTTGGGAAAATTGTGTAAAATAGCGCGCCATCTATAGATTCTTCAATCTACTAAAACGACAATTTGTCGGGCTCAATTTAATGGATTCTGTAAAATTATAAAATTACTAATTATCGTTAAAATTGTAAAATTATTGCTGATTTTAAACGAATACAAATCAATTGTAAAAAGAATAACAGCAATATTATTATTAGCCAAACGAATAACGTGTGCCATCTGTTAGTTAAAGTTAGTACTAAACAAAATGGCGGTCTTTTTGAAATTGTTTTATTCAATTAACAGTTTATATTGTAATTATTCAACTGAACAAACCGCAGCACCTGATTCATTGATTTCTTCACATTCACAATGAATATTGTTCGATTTTATATTGAAATTATCACCAACAACTGGAATATCTCCATTATTATTTGAAATATTTTCAACTAAATCCTCGACAAGTTGATTTACAACAATATTATCAGCATTATTATTGTTATTATAATTTTTATTATCAGTATTATTACTATCAAATAATGTAATAATATTCCCATAGATGTTTTCAAATAACTTATAAAATATCATATCTTTTGTTAGTTCTCGATTTTTTTATGATAAGAAATTAAACGAATGCCATTATTATCATTATTATCAAAAAGAAGAATATCATTACGTTTCGTTATTGATAAGAATAACTGGATTTTTCGCCAGAATCGTTTGTAAATTTTCGTGTTTGATTTAATTTTCGTTGATTTTATATCAATTCTTCGATACATTTAAACTGGGAATTTTGATTAACTGATTCATTTGATTGACTGATTGATAAACAAAAATATAGCTCACTATATACAGGGTGATTCGCAATCATAGCCTATCTATAGAAATATTAGAGAAACAGATATTTTTTAAATTTATTTTAACCAAAACAGAACGGAAACAGAAACGGAAAAAATGAATTAAAAGGTACAAAAATAACGGAGTGAAATTGTCAAGTTTTCGTCAATTTTCCCAAAACTAACAAGTTTATCGGAAAATTTATAAGAGATTTGGAAGGCATTTTCAATTTGCTACATATTACAAGAAAATCGTTGAAAAATTGACGAAATTCTAGAGGAAAATATGATCAAATTGTAACGAGATTTTCTTGTGTAGCTTAATATTTAATCGATGTTTTCCAATATACTCTTATTGTTAGATACTCCTTAAAATGCTCTTTCTAATGCTACCATATTCGTTACAAGAAATCATCAAATAAGGGAGATATCGACGTTTTAAAATTGTATCTAGTTTTCCGTATATAATTTTTGTTAATTTTCCGGAAAATAGCAAATTTATTGGCGGATATTTTGGAGATTTGAAAAGTCCTTTCAATTTGCTATAAATTGTGGGAAAATCTTTGGAAAACCAGTAATATTTTCTGAGTGATAGTGGAAAATATGGAAAAATTAAGGGGAAGGAGTACATCTCATGGTTTTAACCGGCGAAAATGTGAAGCGATTTCTCGCTCGTCCTTGAGACTACGGCAACCGCAAATAGATTTTTGAAAAGGCCATTTCTTAAGGCCCTTACCGGTTCTTTCCGTTTTTCAAAATATTGATACAAATTTGAATTACAGGCGAAAATTTAACATGTTTTTTTCGTATTTTTGTACAATTTCTTCTATTTTCTCTCATAATTTAGCCAATATTGATTATTTTGTACCAATAATGTACCAATCGAAAAGAGGACAAAATTATCTACCTAACCATATGTATTTTAAAGCAGAATAATCAATTTTAATAAGAGAAAACAGTGCCTGAAAAACCGGTTGGTTTTTCCGCGATAACTCGGGCAATTTTCAAAATATGAAAAAATGCTTTTTATTTTGTACCCCGCCTTTGTATCAGCTTTCAAATGAGGGGTTGATCAATGCTGTAAGATAAAAATTGTAGAAAAAACGTGTTATAATGTACAGAAGTTTTCTTAATTTTCCGGAAAACCAATCGTAGAATTTGAAAATTTCTTAAATATCTGAAAAGAACATTTTATTTGCAATCTAACGGTACTAGAATTTTTGCAAAATAATCAATATTGGTCAAGTTATAAGAGAAAATACGAGAAATTGTACAAAAATACGTAAAAAACATGTTCTTAGATTTTCGTCAGTAATTCAAATTTGTATCAATATTTTGAAAAACGGAAAGAATCGTTAAGGGCTATAAGAAATGCTCTTTCCAAAAATCTATTTGCGATCGTCGTAGCCTCCAGGACGAGCGAGAAATCGCGAGTTAAAAATTCACATTTTCGCCGGTAAAAACAATGAGATGTACTCCTTGGCCTTAAGAAAAACATACTCAAAGATTATCTTTTATAACTCAACGTTCAATTAGAATTTTCCAAAACAACATACACCGTTGGATGCCCCTTAAAATGCCCTTTCTAATGTTACTCCAATCATTACTGTAGAGTTTCAAATACGCAAGATATCGATTATTAAATATTGACAATTTGTGAAGCTTGAATCGAAAAAAACACCTTCAAGTTTCTCATAATTTCCGTTATATATCCGCTTAAAAATCGGTATAAACAGAGCCCCCAAATATTGTGGAACAGAGATCGGTACAAATATGGGCGATTTGCGCTAGTTACTGTCCCGAAAACACCAAAAAATTACGAAATTTATGTCAATTATTGTCACAAGTCGGTTATTTTTGCTTAACATTTATTGGAAAATACCATCCGCTATACAATTACAAATAAAGAAAACGAACAATTATTTATTAATTAGTTACGCTGTAATAATCGTGCAATTAAAATTATTACACATACACATCTAAACAGGGTGAAAGTTGCTGGATTTAAAACGAATTGCTAGAACTAGAGATTAATAAATTTTAACCAAATGATTATTCATTAATTTCCGGTTAATGTTGGTTTTTTTGCTCAAAATAAAATGGAAATAAAACAAAAAACTAACATAGGTGATTCGTCATCCGTATCGTTTTTTTTTCCAGAAAAAAACAACTAGAAAGTCTATTCTTTAAATCATAATAATCACATAAAAAATTGTAAATTAATTCAAATTACGTAAAAATTACAATTTCTGCAATATTTCCAACGTAATAATTCGATTGTAATTAAAACAAATTTACCTTGAATATCCAATTTGTTTAATTCAATACTACTCGATACTAATCACTGGAATTTAATGTTGATTGAACGACTGTAACTCAACAAAATCACTCTTGAAACGAATAATTTCCAACAATATCTCTACTCGCATTATTATAACATCAAAAGTAGACAAATAGAGATAGACAAAGAGAGATTTATACAAAAAAACAGTTTTGAAATGAAACGAAGCACAACAACAATACATGAAATGGAACGTTTCTGTACCATAATAATAATAGTAGTAATGATCGCAATTACAGTAGTAGAAGGAAATAATCGTACAATTAATAATCATCGAATTATTGGATTGTTCCATGGAAAAATCGGCCTAAAATCGCCGATTTTCGATAATTCGTCAATGTGGACACGAAAAAATCCACGCTCTACTTAATTTATTTACAAATAAAATTGTAATCAAGTCACAACGTTTCTATAATCACAAAAAAAAATTGATTGCGACAGAAATGGACGAGAGTCACGATTATGATGACCAGCAGGTTAATTCCAAAAATCTCTAAAAAATTGTTTTAATTTCGTGAAATTCTAGGATTCTTTTGATAGTGGAACAACGAAACATTTCCTATCGCCGGCTACAACCGATCGTAGCGAATATGAGAGCGATTTCTATTTTAAACAATTCTTTCGCGAACAAATCGCCGAAATTCCGAAATCTCTATCGTTGTTAACGACAATAAAATCATCGTTATTCTGCGAAGAGAACGTCTATCAACGAACTATTGCCGTAATAAAACCCGAATTTCTACAATACAAAGATGTGGTTTTGAAGAGAATCATCGATACTGGCTTCAGTATTATCAGCGTAATACTACAATCTCGTCTACATTATTGAGATTAATAAAAATCGATTTTCAGTGGCGATATGTACATTTAACGCCGGAACAAGTGGCCGATTTCTATATCGACCATTACGGCTGTCCGTCGTTCCCAAATCTGATAATATCGATGAGTTTAGGACCGTTATTCGTGCTGTCTTTGGCCGATTTAAATGCCATCAATAAATGGAAATTGGTAATTGGTAATAAACGAGCAATTAAACCGGAATGGTTCCTACCGTTTAGTGTACGCAGCCGGTTCGGTTTGCGTTTAAACGAAATTATCAACGCCCTACACGCTTCCGAGGATTTGTATCAAGCCAATCGGGAGAATCGCTATTTCTTCCCAGAAAGTACGTTAAATTATCTGTATTTACCTGATTATTTGTTTATAATGACGATGGTAGGGCTAAATTCAACTCCTATCCATAAATTTTCCACTAATTACCCTAAAAAATACAATTATTAAAATATAACCTCAAAATTTTTTAAACTATTTTATAACTCTTCTAGTATTATCGCCGTTTAAATTTCGAATTTTGAGCAATTTGCTGCGAAAAATCACAAACAATACCACTTTTACTTCTAATTTATGCTAAAAATTTTGCAAACTTAACATAACCTCACTTTAATCGAACAATTGTAAATAACCTACTGAGTAGTTCATTTGAACGATCGGTGGGTTTGTCTAAAAACAGGAACCCGATCCCACTGTTGCCAATATGCTACAATTTCTTTAAATTGTAATACTTTTACAGGTATTCTGGAACCGATTATCAATGAAGAAGAGCTAGTTAAAGACTATTGTAATCAATTTATTAATCCAACATTAATTAAAGGTTTATTAGAATTGTGTCGTGTTAAACCAAGTGATCCGATTTTCTATTTAGCCGAATGGTTATTATTGAACAACCCGTACCAACCCAAATTACCAATGAATATTGCTTTAACACCGACATAATTTATCCAAAATAATAAAATGATACAATGCAAAAATAAAGACAATTAAACATCTATATGTTATTAATTAATTAGCAATTAAGTTTCAATATTACAATTTTTCGATCAGACTTGAGTGATTAATTTATCACAGGATTATCGAAACATAAACTTTGGTGGATTATAAACTACAAACTTATATTGTTTTAAAAATTAGGGTTTAGTTGTCAATCGGTGTTTCGATACGTGCAACTTTAGTAGCACACATACCGATTTCGTGACACACTAAGCCTTTATTAGCCAAATGGATAACCAATTCGTAGATAGTCTTACCGTATTTCTCAATAATATCAATACACTACAACAATAAAACAGATTAAATTCAATTAAATTGATTGATTGATTGTATTACCTTCTCTTGTTCATGTGTTGGTAAAGCCCGACAAGCCTTCTCTAAAACATGTTTAACATTATGATCGACATTTGGATTAGCTAGAACTTTCTCAATCATATAGACTAAACTTTCACAGATGGCACAATCTAAGACTTCAGTATGGATCCGGACAAGTTTCGATTGATCCGGACATAAATGCATTACACGACAAATTTCGTCCGGTACAGTTGTTGCAATCAATAATTGGATTATTGTATCAGCGTATTCATTAACGAAATCGTTACATTCGTTTTGGATAGTTGTCGGTAGGTGATCACAAATATTGTGGACAATTCTTTTGATTTCCTCCTATAAATTAAATTGGTAGCATATTAAATTGTAGCGCATATATCCCTTATCGGACGATCATTTGAGCAAAATTTGAACCGTCTAGCTCATCGGGAAGTTGATCAAAAAACTCAGCGATTTAAAGATACTCTACGTTGATTTTTTTCGTTTTCCTCTTTTACTTTGGAAAATTGTGAGCATCTTTGAGCCATTCTGCGTTTTTTGATCAATTTTCCGATGAGCTGAGTCGGAAAATTTCAATTTACGACACTCACTTCAGTTGTGTTATCTTTCAATTGATCTTGAACTTGTTTCATTATAAACTCACACAGGACACATTCGGCGTTTTCTTGGTGATAATCAAGTGGTTCACTACCAGCAATTTTACCATCAATTGTATTATCACGGATAATATTCGTTTCAATATCACCAACTGTATTTAAATGTGAATTATCTGGTAATTTGTTATCAGTACATAATTTCAAATAAACACAAATTTCTTGTGGATCCAAATCGGCAATTAACATATCAATCAATTCATTCGTATAAGTTTTAACAAAATCATTGCATTCATCGGCTAGATTTTTCGGTAATTTCACACACAATTTACTTAAAGCATTCTTAATATTCTCTTCGGTTTTCTCATTTTTCACCATATCTTCCAATTTCGATACGGCAAATAAACATAATGGACATTTTTCGTTATCTTTAATTTGTTGATGGATGAATATTTCAATATCGTGTTGGTTATTCGGTTCAGGACATGCTTTTATCAATGGACAAATTGTTGACGGATCGATTTCTTGTGCTAATAATGCTATCAATGCTGGTTCGTACATATCAACGAATTTTACACAAGTCTGATTGATACTTGATGGTAATTTCTGGCAAGCTTCATCGATTACCCGTTTGATTTCTTGTTCAGACTTTGGATCCGTTATCACTTGTTGTAGATAATGAATGAAATATTCACAAAATACACACAATTGGTGATTGTATAAAATTTGTGTATGTGGCGGTACCAATAGATCAATCGGCAATAAATTCAATTGTGGTTGTTTTGGTATAATTTTTAATGCTTTCTCCGCATTCTCTTCAGTTAAAATCAATGGCATTATTGGTTGTTGGATTTGATTTGGACATAAACCCATCATAGCACAAACAGCACTACTATTCAATTCTGTTAATAAGAAATTATAAATTTCTGAATAGTATTGTTCGACTAAATTCAAACATTCTTGTTTAAATTCTCCAGTTTGTTTACATATACCTTGTAAGACACGTTTAAATTCAATTTCGGTTGTATTAGTGATTAAAAGATCCTTTAAATGGGTAACTAATTGTTTACATAAATCACATGGTAAATTGTCTTTTTTTACATCAATATAACCAATATGAGAAATTGGTGTTATTTCAATGTCATGTGTGTGGAAGATTGAACTACATTCACCTGCCAATAAACAGAATTCTTTTGGGTTAAATTCCGTTTTTAAACGTTGATAAATATCAAAAGAATACTTCAAAATTATATTACTACAACTATCTGTGAAACTATCAAATTTGCGACAAATCAACAGGAGATTATTAGTGAAATCTTCAAAGGGGACAGTTTGGAGACGATTTTCCAAATGTTTACCGACAATTAAACAATTGTTACAATTTTCTAATAACGGTTTTGTTTCGTCTTCATCAATTTGTTCGTGTGCTAATTTAATGAATTTGTCATTATTACAAAAACCGGCAACAGCACAAACGACTTGTGGATTCATTTCTGATGCCAAAGTCTCAACTAATTCCGGTATATAATTATCAGCAATTTTATCGCATTCTACAACAATCGGTTTAATATGCAATAAAGCACAAGAACCTTCGAAAACTTCCTTCAATAATTCTTGTGTTTCATTACTTTCCAATTGATCACGTGCTTGTTTTACCATATCTAAACATATCTGGCACACATTACTTGTATCAGGCGGTAATTGTTTGTGTATCCATACTGTTTGTATGCAATGCTTTACAGCATTACAATCAGCAGCCGCCCTATAAGAAATCGATGATTAATTCGTAAAAAATTCAGCGATATTTGGTGGGATTTACGTTAAATTTTTGCACCAATACGAGGGACCCCATGTACATTCTTTTGTGCCTAATAGATGGACTTTTTGTTGTTGTTGTTGTGGTTCATGGTGACGATGACCTGGACGTGGTGGTACAAAAACAGCGCTCGTACAGGCTAAAATTAATAAAAACCGTCCAATTTCAAGATAAGCATCCAACTATCAGTTGCAAAGGTGAAAAAGTCAATGAATGGTCTTTATTTTAAAGTTCGTTGCAAAATTAACAACGCAATTAAATTTTGTCAAAATGCCAATTGTTTGAAAATCAAACAATATAGAATTTACAAATAATTTAACGCCAATTTAGAATTGATTTTAAATTATTGTTTGTTTAAAAACAGTTCTTCAGAAATCATCTAGAAACCATTATAGTCATTAACAAATGAGTCATAGCCATGACTAATTTCCTTTTTTCACATATCAAAGATAAATAATTCTAATTAAAAATAACAATTTAATTAATCTTATCAAAAATAAGAATTGTTATAAATTAACAAAATTAATTGGAATTCTATTGTTTTTTTTTCGTTGGTCTTTTGTTTAACTTACCGAAAATTAACACGACTACAAGAAAAATATAGTTTGCCATTTTTCAAACACAATTTCCAATGGAAATTACGAATTTTCTACAATTCTAACACTTTTTCTAACTGTTTTTCTTTATTATAATAACACGATATTATAAATAATAAATAAATCGGTAAATGCGTACTTTGCAGTTTTGTTATTGATTATCGGCGATGTTCGGACAAGTTCGGCTACTCAACTAATCAAAACCAGAACATACTTTGTTAATTATTCATTAAAAGTCGATAATTTTTATCGTTTTCTTATTATAATAATAACAAACTCATTTATTATGCTATGAATTATATTAATAATTGGTAAATATTTATTTTCTTATCTTATAATTAAATAAAATCCTAGGATAATTTGGCGGCAAATTTGAATAATTGACAATACAATAAGATGCGTAAATTCTTTTTAAAAGAATTTAGAAATAAATAAAGATTAGAATTGATTAAAATAAATGAACTGATTTTTCTCTTGATAGAAAATTGTAACTTTATTCTAATTACACAATTATAAGAAATGGTAACAAGATAAATAAATTATGATAAAGAACTATTTCTAATATGTTAACGATTTTTTTTTGTTATTCCCAATAAATTTAACCTTCAAACTCGCATTATCATCATTTGTGATTGCTTGTTGTAAATATAATTATTTTGTATAAGAAAATTCCAATAATGACGTATAGACCATTAACAATACACATGAAGTATTTTGAGTTGCCTAACTAGATAATCGTAGATATAGATTATTTGTTATACATATACGCGTATTTTGTGTTGCCTGTTTAGCTAACATTATCTTTATAATTTTAGATTATTGTTCAAATTTAGCGAAACTCATAAAAATATGCGTTTAACCGAAAATGACATGAGTTATAGCAACACACTTCTTTCAATATAAATGTCTAATGAAAGAAAAGGACTTTTGAGTTATTCTTAATTCAAAAGAGACAGTTATTAATACATGTAATTGTTTTGTGTGTTGCCTATAAGCTAATGTTTATTAATTCCAGTGGAGTACAGTTCAAATATATCAGTTACAATAACAAAACGAAAACAGGAAATTTGATTTAATAAATAACCTCAATTACCGCCTAATTATCTAATTTTTTTTACATTTGCAGTTTAAGTTGATTTGTATTGCAATTACAATTATTTATAATTAGTTTTATGTAAATTATTCAAATGTATAGAGGTGGAAAAGCCTATTTATTTTAATACATTAGCTTGAACATTTCCCAAGTTTTGCATTTCAAATGAATACACACGCTTTGTATTCAAATCGAGAACAAACGACCAAAAACCCTTTTCCTTACACACAAACACACACACACATGCACACCTACAAAATTTTCTCACCCCCATAACGTTCCTCTATATTACAGTAACAACAACCACCAACACCACCCTTGAACATTATAAATATAACCAAAAAGACAATTTCTACCCTTAAATATTATTATTATTGTTTGATAATCAATTGGTTGTTAGATAAGGTGGAAGTTTTCACGGATAATTTAGATTTTGTAACAAGTGTCGTCACTTACATACAGTACGTTATTATTACCATTATTATTATTATTCAAATAAGGGGTGTTAGAGGAGGATAGATATATGAATATAGTAGGGTTGATTTTATATTATATACATTTATATAGTATGTATGTATATATATCCCTCTATTCGAGACACCCTCCTGATGATTAATTACAAGTTGATGAATATGCATGAGGGCAACAGAGCGCGTTATCTGAATACTAAATACTTACAAACTCGAACGATACTGTCGACGTTTCCCGTACTATGTATGTGTGTCTATTTGAAACAATCAAAAAACTACCCCCTTTTGAAATGATGGAAAACGAAGAAAATTACAGAGAAAATTTGATGTGTATCCAAATTTGATTTTAATGGTTGTTGATCAAAAAATAAAAATAAAAATAACACATCTATCAATCGGTTGATTTGAATTGATAAGGGTGAGGGTGTAACGTTTAAAAAACAATTACCAAATTGGAAATGTTCCCGTCACATGTAATTTCTAAACTAATACATCTAAATTGTTATAATACGACAAAGAAGTGTACAGGGGATGATGAAAGAAGAATAAAAACAACAAGGGGTGTATTTGATGATAGACGATCAGTAGACTAAATATGTTAGAGATAAGCCAATTATTTAGATTAAATTAGCAATGTAGAACATATTGGGTAGGTCACTTAAAAAATCGGAAACTTAACCCTCGGTGCCAAATTACTAATTGTACTTAGAGAAATGACTAAAATAGAGTCAAATTAAGTAATTTTAACCAATTGCAAATAGATAAAGACGAGTTTTTGTAATAGATTTTTATATAAAATTTAACCAAATGTTAAAAATTTCGATCCTCTTTTTGATTCATTTTATAGTAAATGACTTTCATTTGCCCCTGCATTGTGAAAACTCGATTACTTTAGGAAATGTGTCGTTTTTAATCAACATTTCTAACCTTAAAATTTCAATTTTGACTCTCTTTAACCGAATTTTTTGAATATTTTGAATAAAAATAGGGAAAAACCATCATCTAAAGATAAAATACTCTGAGTTATAAATTTAGCTACCAATCCAATTTTTTGAAGAATCTGCAAATTTTCAGTCTGGCCAATGCGCCCATTAAAAATTAAAAATGGGTTGGTGACAAAACTTTCTAACCTTACAACTCCAAATTTGGTTGATTTCACACGTATTTGTGTCCTGTTATTACAAAATTTTGACGAATTATCGTACGAGTTCTTTTCTTTTTTAAGTTGCCTCTTATTATCAGTGATTCTTTAAGAAAATCCGTCCTACTATACCGACAACCGGTTGTAAGAAATAAAATAAAAGCGTGTATACATGAAAAAATATTTGTTTGACTTGTTGGGCGTGTGCTCCAATGTAAATATCTTTTATACAATTTCTCTTTAGTTGTTATTATTCTTGTTGAAATAGTGGTGGTTTTACCAACAACATAAATCATTGCACCCTACACTACAACAAATAATAATAATAAGAATAATAAAGAGAAGTAAGGCTAACATTAGATAATAAACAACAAATAGACAATTTCCCGCCACATTAGCATTGTAAAGACTCAAATTCTATAATAAGTACCATCTGTTATTATTGGTGATAGTGTTGGTTGGGTTGCTAAAAAGACAGTTTGTTTAACAACACAATACAGGGATGGGTCCTGTGTGTAGCCTCTAGGGACAAATAGGGTAGTGCCAACAGGGACTAGAGATAAAACTATTAGAAAAGTTAATCGATTTGTTGTTTATACTGTTCGAATTTAATTGTAAAATTGTCAATACTAGTCTGTAGTTGTACAAAAATATACCGCCACCAATACTATTACCAATGGGTTTTGTATGTGACAAAGGGGATGTTGTATTTGTATTGTAATGGAAATTGTGGACTGTGTGGTCCACAGAATAGTAGGATATAACTAAAAGGATCTTCGTATTGTCCGTATAAACGCCCTGGATTACTAACTGTTATAACTTCTACCACTATTGTTCCTTTCGCTATTATCATCCCTTTTGTTAACTTTATACATCTACATACTGATATTAAATATAATTTTATAAAAACTACCGAAGGCGATATTTACGTTTAGTTTCAGCAATTTTAAGCACAAAAAACACCCCAAAACTTGATTTTTAAATCGATTTTAGAAAGTTCACACGTACTTACACACTCTCAAAACTACCCCTTTATTTATTTTATTTAACAATAATAAGAGTATGAATGGAATGCTAATAAGAGCGTGTCGATGCAAGTTTAGGATTAAATATAATTGTTTATTTTTTCAAATTAAATTTTAAAAACTGATTTTTTTGTTCTGTGCAAAACAATAGAAATTTTCAAAAGAATTGTAGCTTTTCTGGAATATCCATTTGTATGTATAGATATGCTGTTATTAAATTACAAGAGGATTAAAACAAATTAAATATCAGATAATTTAAATTAATTATAATTTTAAATATTTACTTTAATCGACAATAAAGATAACAATGTATTATGTAAAAGAATAAAATTTATAAAAATTATAGAAAAATTTAAAAAAACCAACTCGTATGTCCGGCAAATTGGAGATTGCGTTTTTTTCTCATTTGTATTTGAATTGAAAAAATTCCTAAACTGTATAGATTTGATTAATCATCAATTTAATTCGGGCAATAATATTTCAATAACGCTTTGTTTGTTTATTCGTGTTTTTTTTTTATTCTGTTATTCTATTCAATCCAATCAAACACAAAAATGATTAATTTATACACGATTTATTTCGATTCGTTAGTAGAGGGCACGTATTTTTGAAACGATTACTTTACAAATTGGAAATCGGTGGTTTATTTTATTTAAGCTCGAATTTGTACAGGTGCGGCTCGTGTGCCACCACGAACCGCCACTGTTTCTCCTGTAGATATACGAAGTTGCCGTATCGGTTGTAGTATAGAGCTACTAATACATGAGTGTAGTGAATTAGACACGTGTATTTTAGAATAAGCACGTGTACGATAGATGTAAGGGCCCTTTTTCTGTTTATTTTACGCATCACGCCGTTCATTGAATTAACTTGGATAAATATGTAACAGTGTTGTAAACTCGTACTCGTGTCCTTTCTACAATATTCTCCTTAATCTATCATTTACCCAAGGATTTTAACAAATAATACGATTATCATCTTTGATTAAATTTTACAACCCTCCTATATACCACAAATAATTATAATTATAATTTGAAAAAAAATGGAAATAAACCTATTTTAATTGATTTAGTTGAGTTTGTGTCAAAATCTAATTATAAATGGTGGACATTTATAGAAATTACTTTAGATTTTTATTATTAGGTGTGTAAGGTGAAATAGATGTTGGACGTGGTAGTGGACTTTCTATATAATTCTATCTTTGTTCAACACAATAATATAGAAGAGCTCCTAAACAAATCCTGGTAATCCATGCTGGCAATTTACTTCAGCCAAGGCTTTGTCCAGTAAGGCTTAGGCACTGAGTTTTATTATCTTAGTGGTGTGTTGTCCACTATACATACTACCCAACAATATCATATATATAGACATAGTAGATACGTGTATAAGTGTAAGTATAATATAAAGAACACCTCTATTGGGAACTGTAAAACTGACACTATTTGGGCGAATTCTCTAATTTTATTTTTGAAATATCACATGGATTAAATATCAAACGAATCGACAAGACCGTTAAATAATATCTAACAATATCGCTTACTTACCTATCTGTCTATCTATCGATAGTAATAGTGGTGGTGATTGAATTCAAAACAGCATGGATTGCTTGTAATCCTTATCTGAACGTGTACAGCACGAGTTATGCCTTAACATAACGATTGAGGTGTTTACTTGATGCACTTCTCTCTATTGTACAAATGTTGAAATTTACCTATGTCTGTATGCATATCTCTATTGATACATGGATGAACCGAACGTTCCATTCAATAACAATCACATCTCTATATAGGAAAAAACAATAAACTTAGTTGAGTAAAAACTAGTCGAGATAGAGATGTAGACTAGAATTGAATAGAATACAGTTTATTATATTCATTGATATTATCATAATAGACAAAGTATATTCAATTATCAATACCAATTATTGAGTAATTAAAATTGTACTTACGTTTTACTAATTACGGGATTTTGCAATAATTTTAGGTTATGTAACAACTAACAATTGGTAAATCTGTATTACCGACAATCATTCTACGCCTACTACATTTTTTAAAATAAAATTATAAATTATTCTATTAATTATAAATAATTTCTTATTTTATATATTTATAAAATCCATAGAATTATAATAGAGAAAATTCGCTAAATATGAATTTTATTGTTTAAAAATTAGAGTAAACCGATAATTCGATCTATATTACCGGCTTTTCTATCCACCGCCAACTTAGTTCAACTTTTAAATCTGCAAATATTGAGTTTTGTTTTTAATTCATTACAATTATCAAAACCGTAATAATGTTAAATTTGAGTTGTTCAATTCATAATAGACGTAGTATACAATTTTATTGCTATTTTAACAATTATTTTTGCTTATTTTAGAATGGACAAATGATAATCGTTCAATCTTCATTGTCTACTTTCATTAATCTTAAAATTGGGGAAAATCGTATTTATAACGAATTTTCTATAATTAGCAAGTTAATCCATTTAAACTCTACTGTTATAGGTATTTATTATCAAGTTATTATTAATAGAGATAATTGACGATCGTTTTATCTACATTACTGACTGATCCAAAGTCTACTTATTTTAATACATGGCCGATTGATAATCGTTCAATCGTCATTGCCCACTGATAAATCTTGAAATTAGGGAAAATTTATTCTACTGGCAAGTTAAGTTGTTTAAATTCCAGTAGACGGAGTATATTTCGATTATAACCTTATTTATCATCAAGTTATTGATAATTGACAGTCGTTTGATCTGCATTACCGACTGATTGTTGCATAACCAAAGCCTACTTATTTCAATTTCAAATTGAAATAAAATCGAAAAATTTAAATATAAAATGGATGGAAATTATTCAATTGACTACCCTGTTATTTGATCATCATTCGAGATTCTATTCTATTTAGGATTTGATATATTTCTTTTTTTTATACATGATACAATATAGAAAATGGGAAAAATTCATATCGAGACTATATTTATATAGATCGACGTTGGCGACGTCGATGACGACTACCAACTTGATATTTACATTTCACATTGAGATTCACCCCATTGGTTTCCGCTTATATGGCAATAATAGTGCGTTTGTAGTTGTGTGTATGTGTATGGGTTTGGGATAAAACATTGATAGGGAGACGTACATACATACACACAAATATACGCACGTTTTATTTTACAATCATTTATCTTAACCTCGCAACAATAGGCTGTCAGAATAGGGGATGACACGGACACCTCAGCCCCTATGTTGTAAAACACATCAACCGATCCGATATCATAACAATAATAATAATATTGATAATATTATTAATAACGATCCAAACGGGGTGGAAATATCACCGATATTTGAAATTTCGATAATTAAAAATTGAAATTTATCGAAAAAATAATTTAGGAAAATTTGTATAACAATAGTGCGGATAAAGGGGGTAGTGGATTGAAAATAGCTACCCGCTGCGAGAGCCGTATGTCAACAACAATTTAAACGATCAATTAGTGAACGGCGAAATGACTCGACCCCCTATTGATACTCTAAGATGAATTGCCCCATCGATGGTTTTTTAATTGTTAAATACACCTGATAGAAAAGGGGCGCTTTTATATTCAATTACCCCTATTAATCATTACAATATTTCAAAATAACTATGTAAATAAAATCTAGCTTAGAAATATTCGAAATTTAATATAAAATAATAATAAGTGTAGTTTATAGGGTAGCGTCGCGACGTCGATCTCACCCACCATTATTATCATCGTCAACAACAAATACCGCCGCCGTTGCCGCCACCGTCGTATTCTCTATCCCTATCTTTATCTAACTTGCAATTTATACATTTATTGTCATCTCTATCTAGTTATTTGTATGTGTGTATGTGCGTGTTTCGTATAAAACGCCATATTGGATGACGGGCCACTCCTATGCCTGTTAGTGGCTGATATAGTGTTATCTCTGTAGGCGGGGACTTAACTGACTACTCGTATTATTGTTGTTATTATTATTGTTCAACTATGATTGACGTGTCATTTTTTTTCCAATTGTTAAACGTATTAGACTATCAAAAGTAGAAATAAACGCAATTCTAATCGGTGAATTTTCGTTATAGTAGAAATTCGGGTAAATATTGTGTAATTTTAATTGGAATTAAATTAATTTTTTTGTATGTTTGGAATATTTCTAGTTTGTTCGAATAGAGAGAAATGGATGTAACTTGAAAGTGATTGTCTTGACTTAGCGGCCTTTAACTATATAACTCCGCCTACTATCAATAAACATAGAAAGAGATGGATTTATTGGAATTGTATAGTTAAGATAGAGACGGATCGAAATTCGTTGGAAGAAAACATGACATATACACGCATGCTCTTTGAATTTATAAATTTTGTAGGCGTGTCTATCTAATATCTACATATGTGTATGTGTAAATACTATATCTATATGTATACATATAGAATAATATAAAGATAGATTTATATTATTTAGTTATTAGTTGGACAATGATAGATATAGATTGAGTTTGAGGTTTTGTTCATAGGTAGATAGTAGCCAGTTCTCCTCCTATATTTCTACCACCACCACTACAATCATCCACCATCACATATACACAAATACACGCACACAAATGCACAGATAACGTGTATATGTTTTGATGATATATAGAGTAGACGACTTATGGTTAAACCGCGCTGGGAAGTGGCCCAGATTACAGGGACTTTACAGTATCAAGTCCTATAACCCGATATTTGTTTGTATGTGTTGGTGTATGTGTGCGTGTGTGTGTGAGAACGGCCCGCTAAGCATTTAAGACTTTTTAATACTTTCATAGGATTTCGTACAAAACCATTTCAGTCACCAAACGATTACCGAACCGATTCCGTCACCGCCGCTATCGTCGTCGTCTTCTCGCTTATTTGTTAATTTATTCTCTAGTGATAAGTTTTTAATTATCGTATTTTTCTAAATGTGTGTTTTATTGTGTAATTTATTCGATTATCAGCACCGATAGACTGTGATATTTGTGATTAATCGATACAGGTGGGTTGCTATATTTATTAATTTAATTGTAATTTGAGGTTATATTGTTAATGTCACAATTCCATAGTGATTCTGATTTAAATTTAAAAAAAAAAAACAACGTATGAAATTAGCCCCGATTGGAGGGACAAAGATAACAGATCGGCACCGAGTGGGATAGATGGTGTGTTATATTTTGGAGGAAAGCTACAGAGGCTTAGTAGAGCCGCAAAGCTCTCACAGATGCTGTTGTGTTGACTGTGTATAGCGTCGCGACGCTCTTATATTTCTATATAACTATATATATAGAGAGAATATTCTCTTTCTCTTTTCTCGTACCTAACCAGCGTCTATCTAATACATACAACATTTCACTTGATCCGATCTAAACCTGGCCAAAGCTGTTTTTAAGCTCCATACCTTTTTTCATGGACTTAACCGACTTTTGGTCTTTGTTCACGTCGCACACCTGGATTTACTTACGATCTTTTAAGTGGATCCCTGTAAAAATAAACGCGAGTGTAACATTTAAGTGATTCTCTATTAATTGACAATTTATTTTCTTAAAAATTTCAGTGACTGAAATAATGGAACGTATGGAATCTTTATCAGATCAAGCTTTATGCTTACAAGATCTTGTAACAGGTGTTGTAACAACAACAGCAAATAATAGCGATTTACATCCAGGTAGTGGTGCTAGTGCTGGTGCTAGTGGTGGTAGTGTACATCATTTACATCATGATACAGTTAGTTCAGCTGTTTCAGTTAGTTCAGCAATAACTGGTATAATGAGTGGTGTATCGGCGGCTTCATTATTAACAAGTGGTAATAGTAGTGGTGCTAATAATAGTGCTAATCATCATCTAACTACACCACATGAAACAACAAATCATCACCACCACCATCATCATCATCATGGTATTGTACCACATACGCCGACTTTACATCATGAACCGTTAGAGAAATTGAAACGTGGTGAGTTCTATCGAATTTATACGATTTTCCCCTAAATTATTAACTAAAAAATTTATAATAATCGAAATTAAATAAAGGCGTGGGGTTGTGAAAATACAACTATAAAAACATCAAATATTTTAAAGTGGCCAATAAATTTCGTCACATTTATCTATAATTGTCTCTTAAATTATATATAGAGAGAGATATTATTTATGGTACTGGCTAATTACCGATAAATAAATTTATCAATTATTATATCAGTAGAAATTTTATCAGAACCTATAAAATTTATAGGTTACAAAATAACAGAAAAATTATTAGCAATCATTTTTTTTATTATCAATCCACTCACTATCATTATTATATCTTTTAAATTAATTGTTTCGAATTTGGAGAAAAATCACGTTATTATCCGCCGCCTCTTATAATAATAGTAATAATAATAATAATAGTGATAATAATATTACACGGCGCATTAGAGATGGCCATTACCTCAATACCCGGATCATCTGAGTATTATCGGTTAAGCCGGAAAAGTTAATGAATCAACCACCTACATATACAACAATCTCTTCACAACTAAATTCTTCTTAATCATCGAATTATAATACAAATATTTATCAAAATTTATTATCAATATACATAATTTTACTCAATACACCTCGTATAATCTTCATTGTTACTTGATTTATTGAAATTCATCGTCTAATTGGTTGAATTATCTAATGTTGCTATAGTTACGTGGTTTTCCATAGTCAACTATTCTTCTTCATCGAATCGTCTACAAATATTTACCAAATTTATTATAAATAAATATAATTTTGGTGAATACACCCTGTATAATCTTTCTTGTTTGTTGATTTATTGAAATTAATTGTCTTATTGGTCAATTGGTTGCTATAGTTACAATAAATTAATAATGGCTTTCCATAGTCGATTTTATTCGTCTCCATTTTCGAAATACTTACGAAATTTATTATCAATACACACAATTTTCTTGAATACACCTCGTATTATTGTTACTTGATTTATTGAAATTAATTATTATTATTTTGTTATAATTACAATAAATTAATAACTTTCCAGAGGCCACTATATTCTTTATCATCGAATTTATACAAATATTTAGCAAAATTTATTATCAATATGCATAATTTAATTACACCTCGTATAATCTTCATTGTTACTTGATTTATTGAAATTAATCGTCTTATTGGTTGAACTTTGTTATGTTGCTATAGTTACTATGAATTAATGATGGCTTTCCATAGTCGACTAGAGGATTTTTGTGGACTATTTTGCAGGTTTACCTTATAATCTTGTAAACATTGACGTTATAACCGATAATATCGTTTAACATATAGGTGTTAGATTTCCTTGTGTTATCTAAATAAGGTGTTTTATCTAAAAATACCAATACTTATTTACAGGGTGTTTCAATTAGTTATGGAGAGTTCATTTTATGTTTTAGACAAAGATAAATCTTGAATTATTAGGATAATTTGGTGAAAGTAAAATACGAGAAATTTTATATTTTCACCCATTTTTCATTGCTTATAAAATTTGATTTCAAAATTTCGAAAATTTCAAGAAATTATGCTTAATTTTAAAGAACACTCATCATTTTAAATAATCTTGAAACAAGGCTTCAAAATTTTGGACTTTCAAGCTAAAATTGAGGAGTTAACAATAATTCTGCCCAATTTTGAGTTTTCAGAATTTTACAAAATGATAAGAGATTGTTCAAAATGTCGAAAATTTTAATTTTATAAAACATTAGAGAGATTGTTATTTCTTTGAAAAATTCTGTTCAGTTTGGAACACTGTTTAGAACTTTACAAAACTGTGAGAAAATTTAGAGAAATTTTGTAAAATAATTTCAAAATTTTGAGATTCTTATCAAACATTTTACTTAATTCTGAACGACTGCAAAATTTTCAGGCTGAAATTGTATGATTTTAATTAAAATTTTTTGTTAAACTTGGAAGTAACAATGTAAAGAAAAAGCCTAAAATTTCCACCTTTCCTTTGAATCATTGTGTAGTATTCTCTAATTTCTAGAAAACTGGTTACCATGACAATGATTTTGAACATAACTTTTGGCTCTCTCTGTACATCCATTACACCTATATCTATTTAAAAACCGACAAGAATATAACAGGTTACTCCTGCTTTTCAATAATTTAATTGTCATGGCAACCAGTCGGCAAAAAGTTAGAGAATACCATTGTTAATGTCTTAAATTTCTTCTTAGAAACTCCTATCAGGTGTGATTCTGTAATTAAACGTGTTAAATATTGTAATTTTACATTAATTGAGACATCCTGTATTTTAATAATAAATTTAATATTTTGCACTATTTCTACTATCTTATTATCATTATTATTATTTGCTGTTATTTAAAGAATTTGTGTATATATCGACAGATGTGACTTGATTTCGTATTTAATGACTAAATAACAATAGAATTGTTATTTAGTAGTTTTGTGAATGAATAAAAGGGGTTGACCGCACACAACTATTAACTCTTCTATATAACGAAAATTAATGATAGAATAGGGGGTGATTTTATTAAATACAAAACCATGTGTTATATGTTCATTCATAAATATACATAACATCAATGCAAATTAACAAATAAATCAAATCAACTGTGATTATTATTGTTTGTTTTATTTAAAAATATAATAGTGTCGGTATTACACTTGCCAATGCTGTAGATTTGTCGAATTGATCGAACTATTCTAATATAAAATTTCTAATAGAATAATAATGATGATAATAGTACACCTATACTTACTGATTATGTGTTTGAATATTATTATTAAAGATGACAATGTTTTGAAGGCGTGACAAGAAATTTGCCAAGCATTAATTCCTCTTAGATTGAGCTTACAAGTGTAATACTTTGGATTAAAGTGGATCATTAAAATTATGCTTTGGTATTATGGGGTATAAAACTTGATAGCGCATCGAAGATTATCCTGGATCAGTTTGTTTTATAAGAAAAGACCTGCTTTTGATTTATTTTAGTTTATTTTATTTTGGCCCCACCGTGTACTCTCTCTCTCTCTATATTTATTTATTTATATCGGAAAATAACACAATAATAGTTAATTTACAAAGGGTGCACGAGGGTGGTGTCGATCATATTTGTATGAGAATTCCACCAAGTGTCGATATCTATACATGGGGTTATGACACGAATCTAAACCCTCTTGCAAAAAATTCTTTCCGGGTATTATTCCAATTGGTTGCCACTATTATAACAACCCTTATCGATAAAAATCAACCATATTCATTGTTAATGTTATTTTAAATAAACTTGTATTGACGAATTTGATTGATTTGTTGTAATTAAACAGGCAATTCTGTATATTTTCGAAATACGCTCGAATTGACTGGCAACAACGATAATATTTTCCATTTGGGGTTAGAAAATCGTTATAATAGCGTCACGTTTCCTAGTAGACGTCGAAAAGTGCACCTGATACACAAGTTTAGATTTCAAATATAGGGGTGGTTGTTTTTATTTTAGTTGTTTTTTTGTAGTTATAGTTGTAGATGGGATTGATTCCTGATGTCAGTCGGACGACACGTCGTCCACTAAGCTCTTAATCTGTCCTTCCTCTCAGTCAACTTAAAACAGAGCAATTCTATAGGGGAAGTCATTTATCAATCAAAAAATCTACATAATACCAGGTGTTACACCCATAAACTTACAAGATAATTTTAACACTTTTATAAATCCACCCTCATCCCCATTTCTACAATAATAAACTAAATTAGAATGGATTAAGCGATTGTTTAAATTTAGGTGTGAAGTTGTACAGACTGTACAACGATGTGTCGGAGATTGATTCATACTCTTCAATATAGACCGGATGTTTTACTATTGTTGTCGATTTAAAGTTTGAATAAAGTATTGTAAATTAATAAGTTGGTAAATTTGGAAAAATACAAATTTTGGTCGCAGTGGCGCTTATAACGGTCACATAAAAACAAATAACTATTTTTATGTCCATTGTTTTTATCAAATCTTACCAACGATTGGTGGCAAATTTGTGCAAACTGTCAAATAATTCAAAATTTGCTAAATTTTTCCTTATTATGGCAGCTTTAAATCTAGCAGGTCTTGAATTTGACATTTTCGCGTGTATGAATCAATCTACGACTAATTTTTGTATGATTTAACAAAATGTGGTGTGCTTTTCGTTTGATTTTTTCAAAATAATTTTAATTGTTGCTATACGAAAAAATTCGAGTCATTGTTGTATAATTATCATGATCAGCATCGTGATTATCACAATTCTGTATATTTACATTTTATTTATTTCTATTATTTGTTAAATAAATATTGTATAACAAACGGACATTTGTCTGTTAAATAGAAACAAATATTTTTATTTGTTTAAAGTTTTAAAATACATAACTCGGAAAAATTTTATCTCTTCTCGTCCGTAGCTCTAGCACACCAACAATTTTCTCAACTATTATGTTAATTGTGGCACAATTGTGCCAATAATATTTGATTAAAATTAAAATGTATATTTGTAATGTTGAACAAATGATGGAGATAACAACGTTTAATTAAACAAATTATTTTTACCTGTTTTATGGGAAAAATCTGTCCTCGCTGGCGCCAACAATTTCCCCCCCAGTTCACAAACATTAAAATTACACAATCATCAAATATACAACGCATAGAAATGCTTTCTGTGACGTATTTCTCGTCCAACTCGCCGGACCGTACGTCGGCAACATAATTGTTGTTGTTTTTGGGGAGGGTGTTTCCAGTACAGCCCGCCGGACAGTATGTCTCGAACACAAAACGCTTGTTGGCGGTGAGTGTTTCTAGTCGGGCTCGCCGGACAGTAGCAGTTTCGTCTAATTGGTGATCTAAAATTTTGCTTTTGTTGTCATAAATTACGGACGAATTAATCCAAATTAATGGCTAATTCATCTGTTGTATGTGTGTGTGCGTTCGAAATTAGACTTGGAATGAAAAGTTAAATAGAAAATATGTCGAAAATTGTGGTTATCAGCCCGAGCTATTTGTATGTTTGTTATAAATCATGCTCGTAAAACCGTCAGCAAACAGAAGGTAGTCGATGTATCTTCCATCTCCACCCATATGTGTGTATGTATTGGGGTTTATATGAGTGTGTGTGTATTTGGAACATTTTCAGAGATATACAAGAAACTATTAGTTAACATTCACCAATTAGGGATCTTCGTCAACTTTGATAAATTACAACAAGGGGGCCTGTAAAAATCCGAAAAAAATCTGTTATTATTGGCATACAAATGATAGTTCTACTAACAATAAAACAACCATAAAGAACTAGAAGCGATTAAAATTGTTCGTCTAAAAATACCCCACCAAATCCACTAATTACCTAATCTCTCCACCTTATTTATTGTTGTTTATTGATTAAATTTAGACTTAAAATAGTCTTGTAAAAAACAACGAGCAATGTATACAAAATTGATAATTACAGTATGGGCTGAAACTGGGGATTTTCGGGATGCCCACACTGGTATGTCCGGAACTAACACAATGGAACATCCACAATTGACATTCCCGACAGCAGCGAGAAGTCGCACCAGAGATCGCAAAGGTAAATTCTCTTCAATTTTTCTAATTATCATTATCACTAGACGAGAGAAAAAAAACAACATCAATCAAACATTATTGTGGTTCTTATCGAAATGTTTTGAACGGTTGATTGTATCGAGGATATCTGACAGGTGAAGATGTCGGCGAAAAACCAATCGCAAAGCTGTCAATATTTCGAATGATTGATAGGAAGCGGTACGATTACAAAGTGAATGATAAAAAAATAACTCTACCCCCCCTTCTAAATATCTCTCTCCATCTCTATCGGTATCATTCGATAGTCTTATCATTGAATTCATTGTTAATCAAATAGACTTATTCTTATCGTTGAGAATTGGTCACTTTATACAAGTTATTTTCAATTTTACTCCAATTCTGTCAATTTTATAAATAATACAGGGTCCTATAATATTTCACCTCAGAATTGGCGTGGATACCATTACGTAGGTCGTAACTTGGCGATTCGTTACGTAAACTGCTTTATTCTTGTCTCTTTTCAATTATACATAGCGAAGAGTAAAATGGAAATCCTTTTCAGCGTTGTCATGACAACGGATCGCCTTAAAGTTAGAGAATACGATTGTATAGTATGAGCCAATTCGAAAATATCGTAGGACAGCCTGTATAATCGATATTGATTCTATCGTGTGTAAAGATTTGAGTATTCAAGCATAAAATTTGATGAACTCAACGATACCAATTTCCCAGCACGTTGAACGTTGAAAAGAAACAACAAAAATAATTGGCGGAAATCTTTCGATCAGATTTCCTAGCACTTTCCAGGGCTTACCGGCTGAATTTTTAATCAGCTTTCTCAAACAAGCACACGTAGAATCCCTGTCTATGATGTTGGAAAACAACAATAACATCCACCAATTTTCCAACGTATAAAGGGGTAGATTACGAATTTATTCTATTATGTTCTTGTAAATTATTGGTAGATTATAATTTTTTTTTTTTTTAATAAATTTTCCAGCTAGTCGTTCATTATCCGATCCGATTAAAACGGAAACCGGTGTCGGTGTGGATTCAACTGATGGTAGTGGTGGTGGTGTTGATGATGGTAAAAATGATAAGAAAACAAAACGACAACGCCGCCAACGGACGCATTTCACTAGCCAACAATTACAAGAATTGGAGGCAACATTTGCTAGAAATCGTTATCCCGATATGAGTACCAGGGAGGAGATTGCAATGTGGACGAATCTAACAGAAGCACGAGTTAGGGTGAGTTTTTTTCGTTTCGTTTTCTACATCATCATCATCATCATCATCATCATCGTTTCCATTTCGGCCGAAATTTTGTGTTTGTTTAGGTATTTTCATGTCGGCGGCATACAAACATATGTAAACATATGTTTTAGATATCAAGATAAGTGGTGGTTGGTTTCTCACACCCGCCCCCTTATTTGAAACGAACACTTGTACCAATTTTGGGGGAATTCTTAAAATTTCACGCTATTCTCTGTTTTATTGATCTTGTAGAAGACGATACAATTTCCTGTCTGCTGTTTAAATCAATAGATTTTTTTCTTCAATAATCTAATAATTTAATTAAAATATAACAGATAGCATGTCAAACTATAACAGAAACTTATGGTATTTGTAACAAGTAAAGTGGCGGCTCTTTTTAGAAATCTTAATAATTATTCATTGGACACTCTATCTTTGTTTGAAATTATAACGGATGGTAACAGGTGCGACAAAGATATCCATCTATTTATATACAGTGTGTATTTCACACGATGGTTGGCTATGTTTTAGTTGCGTAGAGTCGTAACTTGGTTTGAACACTAACAATTCGTTAACAAATATCAAATTTGGTTTTTACCAAATTTGATATTTGTTAACGAATTGTAAGTAAGTCAGTACCAATTACCACAAAGTTAATAATGTCGTAGATTACTTGATAAAAATATCAAGTAATCTACGACATTATTAACTTTGTGGTAATTGGTACTGACTTACTTTTGATTAATCTGTTTTACACTTGTCTCTTTTCAATTAGGTAAACATAAGAAAGAATCTTACTTGGGTATTCTCTAATTTTTGGCGATTCGTTACCATAACAAGGCTAAAGATTAACAGTCTCTTTTCAATAGTAGTTTTACTTTTATCTCTTTTCAATTATACATTCGATGGAATTGTAGGGAGTGAGATAAATAGAAGCTTAGTTTAAAGTGATTATCATGGTAACGAGTCGCCAAAAAGTTAGAGAATACCACCAAAAAAAGTGATTTATTACAAATAATTGGAAAAGTTTGCCACTTTTAGGCTGAAAATTTCACTAAATTTTTTTATAATTAGTAAAGCTTTGAAAACTGTTCAAAATTGGGCAGAACATTTGATAAAAAAGCTTGAAATTGAAAACTTCTAGTCTTATCCTAGAGTTACATGAAACAATGAGAGTTGCTCAAAATTAAGCTAAATGTGCCATAGAAATCTTGCAATTTTAGCCTGAAAATGCAAAATTTCTCCAAGAACTCCGTTATCCTGAAAACCATTCAAAAGTTCTAGAATTTTTGATAAAAATCGGACAATTTGGGCCTGAAATAGTTAAATTTTGTAGCCCTGTTCTAGGATTAAGTCTCATAAAATTCTTGAAAACTCTCCAAATATGAGCAAAATTTAACAAAAAATTACACGATTTCAAAGTAAAAATCTTGAAATTTCAAGCTAAAAATAAATTTTCTAAAGTTTTTTAAAATTTTGTAAAATACTGAAAACTGTTCAATATAAAGCACCAATTTTGATAAAATCTCCATAATTTCAGCCTGAAAAGTAAAAATTTTCCAATTTAGTCCTAGCATAGACTTCATTAAAACGTCATTAAAATGTCTCGAAAAAGCCTAAAATTTTGAACTTACAAAATTTCTCAGAATTTCTGAACACTGTTCGAAATTGAACAGAATTTTTGAAAAAGTCCCACAATTTCAGCCTGAAAATGCAAAATTTTGAAAATTATGTAGAGTAATAAGAATTTTACGAAATTAAGTCTAAATTTCCTCACAATTTTGTAAATTCAAAGAAGCTGTCGATCTCCACTGTTATAATAGCAAACCGCCAAAAAGTTACAGAATACGACCGTCAACGCCTAGTGCCAAAAAGCTAAAGAATATCACAAGACACGGTTAAATCTGAGGTGAAATATCATTGTACACCTTGTATATGTATCTAACTATCCACAAATTTATCAGTTCGGTTTATTAATGAGATATACGATGATTTTGAATGATAAATCATGTGTACACATAATATATAATATGCATTTATACAGATGTTTAATGTAACTGAATTTAGAGGTCCGAGTTAGCCCCAGGTACGGGCACAAAGCCTGAAATGCTACACACATAATCCTTGCATGATTAACACCATAAATCTGCCATGGATTAACGCGATCACCATCGCGGACTAGCTGCTGTTGTTCATATGTGTGAGTGTATGAACTATTGCCCATATTCCCCTGGTGATGGTAGTTGTAGTAGTGGTGTTTAGACAAACATATCAATTTAAACAATAGAGATATGGTTAATAATTTGATTTATAGCCCTACAATATGGTTGTTACTATCATTTTGTTATTTTACTGATAAACAGAGAGAGAGGAAAAATACTAAATGGAAAGGGTGATATATAAGAAGATGGAAAAATCAACGTGTGCACCAAATAACCGCACTTCATTAAAAATAAATTCCAGTGAAGAGCGTACGGCCGTTAACGAAGGCCGCCCGGATCTAAAAGGATTTCCCTGGATCTAGAAAGCAACGCGGCGCACAATATTCTCTTATTCTCTTCACCACCACCACTACGTTCTTGTCTTCGTAAATACAAAGCTCCAAACTAATATATGCTTAGGTGCGCTTCCTTCCAACAAATCATACAACTAATGGGGCTTCCCGTTTTTTTTTCAACTCCGGTTTTTCTTCCAGTAAAATTTCGGAAACAACAAACACACATCTATTTCTGTTTGGCACTACTATAGTCACCAATATTATACAGTTCACAATAGGGGGTAGTAATATATGTTCACCCCCAGCTGGGCGCTCATTCATATGACTTGTTAATCAGAGACCTCCGTGTGATTGTTCAATTATAACACCCTTGGCCGTACTATGTTATTGTTTCCTTTATTAGTATTGTCAACGGTGCGGTTGGAACGTTTTATAAAATTTATTAACATGGAAATTTCGCCCTTCAAATACAAGAACGAATATGGAATGGAATAAAATAAAACAACAACAAAGATGTCAGTTAGTATTGGCAATATTTTCCCCAATTTCCTTTGTGAATGAAGAAATAAGAGTAATACGGCTCCCTTCTTTTTGTTTTGTTTTGTTCTGTGAGTGTATTTCCTCAACATTTTCTCTCATCCCTTAACCATCCCCTATTTCGTAGCATCTAAACATAACTTCGCGCCGTCGCGGCCAATAGCACCCCTCGTCGATCTTCATTCCAAAACGCCGCAATTAGATGGGTCGTTGGCCACGGTTCGTCGGGGGCGGTTGGGTCTGTTTCCTCTCCAACCCCCTTATACCGGCAAAAAAAAAATAACAGATACACACATAGAAAAGGGGAGAGGACTGAATCAACAACGGATGGATGGATGGTTGGTGAGGTGAAGTGAGAGGCTGCCGCCGCCGTTACTGCCGCATCATTCCAAATGGAAGACAGGCGTAATAGAAGATGACGGCGAAAATGGTAGGTCGTTTTATAAAGACCAATTTACCGAGCTGGATTCATATATCTCTCTAACTAAACAGTCGCGGAAAAAGGAGATGAGAAATAGAACAAAAACTATAGAGTTTGCAACTAATGGGAACACTTTAAAATATACGTTATGACTCGGCTAACAGAACTAAAAAAAAGGAGCAAATAATAATAATGGTGATGGTAATAAACCAATAACTTTGTCAAATTACAGTTTAATAAGCAGGACGACACGTGTCCTGTTTTCCCTTCTCAAATTTCATACCGTGTTAATCCCATTAGCAATGCCACATATTCTCACGGCTCATCTAACTAAACATTTTCTTTCTATACGAATACAATCAATCGTCCATCTCGCTTGTATTTTATTTGTTAGAAAAAGATACGGATAGTTGATTGATTGGGAGTTGAATTGAAATGGACATTTTCCTGGGGAAAAACGAAGGCAATCAAGGGTGGTAGCCGTGGTCATGTATTATAGATTGATCACTTATTTTGCCATTTTCGGCTTAATACACACCAGATCTACATACAAATATAATGTGATTGAAAATATACCAACCGTAATGGAATATAAATTAAGACATTTGTCACAATCACCAGTTGGATTGATAATCGGTTGTTTTATTTTTGTTACAGGTGTGGTTTAAGAATCGTCGTGCTAAATGGAGGAAACGCGAACGGAACGCAATGAATGCAATGAACGCGGCTGCTGAATTCAAAACCGGTTTCGGTACACAATTCAACGGTTTAATGCCAACATTCGGCGATACAGACACTTTATATTCATCGTACAGTTATAATAATTGGGCAACAAAAGTACCAAGTCCATTAGGTACAAAACCATTTTGGTCGGTAGTACCGCCGAATCATCATCAAAGTCCAGTGAATTGTTTTAATGCAGCCGCAGCTGCTGCAACATCAGTGGCATCAATGAGTGGTGCAGCTAGTACAATGCTACCAGGTAGTATGAGTTCAGGTTTAACAACAACACCAACAGCTGTAGCAGCACCACAACCATGCCCATATACAACACCAACAAATCCATATACAATGTACCATCATCGTACAGCAACTGAACCATGTACAGCAATGTCATCAAGTATAGCATCGTTACGTTTAAAAGCTAAACAACATTCTGGTGGTTTTGTTGGTTATACAAGTGTTAGTCCAGTACGTTCAAGTTCAGCTGGTTTATCAGCATGTCAATATGCTGGCAGTGGGATAGGTGTTGGTGAACGGCCTGGCTGAGATCACGATTTGGCCATTATGGCCCAAATGAAACACGAAGACCAAGATGATTAAAATCTTTAATTATTCACTTTAAAGACGACAATATCTAAATGTAGAGCTACACATATACAGAGTGAGTCTAAAATCATACTTTTTGCAAAAGTACAAAAACTGATTTTAATGAAAATTCGAAGAAATACCTTTGAATTTTTTGAAAAATTCACTTTCTAAAATAAAATCATTAAACCCCCTTAAAGATTTATCTTCTTCTTTTTTCAAAAAATAACCTCAAAATATCTCGGAAAACGAGAACGGGGAATTCCCTACTATAAAATAACAGTTTCATTCCTACTCGCTATACAACAATGCAACTTTTAACACTGATTTCTAATTTTAAACACTAGTAAATAATTGCAAGTTGGTCGTGTTAAATGAGTCATCTTTAATTATACTTACAAAACACGGCAAGATCTTATTTTATTACAATATCCATATTTAAATAAGAACTAAAATTACTTTTACCAGAATTTAAAGAAAACTTTCTTAAAAGCATTAAACCACCTGAAAAATTATTCTTTTTTCAAAAAACTGACGTCTTATTCCATTTTGCTTTTTATTTGCACTTTTAACATTGATCTCCATTACAACAATAGTACAGTGTAAATTATCACAAACCGATCGTGTTAAAAATGTTATCTTAAATTGTACCTAGTTATAAGACAATTTTATCACAGAATCATTATAAAAAATAGAATATATTTTAGGAGAATTGGAAGAAAAAATCGTTAAACCTCTTGAAGTTCTTCGAAAATAACCTCAAAAAGTCTGTAAATATTGAAAAAATCAATGAATGAATATTAGAGAAGTTAATTGCGAAAATGTTATCTTATTTCAAAATAAACGACTCATTTCCTCCTGTTATGCCACTTTTAATACGAATTTTTCACCTTTAATACATCAAATTAATCGTGTTAAATGTCTCATTTTTAATTGTGTTGATGAAACAAAACACGATTCTATTTCATCACAATATCCTTGAATCGAGATATATTAATCAAGATATCTCTGATTAAAATTAAATACAGGATGAACAATGTTATTTTATCTCTAAATCGGGTATGCGTTAATAGTGTCGTAGATTGATTCATATTTTACAAATTTGACCATTGTTGATGCAGTTTTTAAACATCTGAAGAAAGCTACGATAAAACATCTGAAAGGCAGGGGCAACTGCGAGGTGAAATACTGTTGTACTTCCTGTATATACATCAAATCCTGATTTTTTGTTGAATTTGGATTTGGATTTGTAAGTACGAATCAAGTTGCGACTTTTTACGTATGTAAATACACGGCCAACTGTAACATATTTCATTAAAATTATGGGATAAAATATTGTTTCTACTTAAATGAAGTCAAATAAGCTACGACTTACGCAGCTAAACCTATGGCCGACACTGTATTTTTGCAAAATTGTGAATTCTTGACTCACCCTGTATAAAAAGCAAGCAATACACTTGGTCTAGTGTGTACAATTTTGTAAATAATAATTAGTAGAAATATATAATGAAAAAATAATAATTACAAGTATATAAATATTAGAAAAACATCTGTAGTTTGGTGTAATCAATTTGTAAAAAATAATAATTCAATTTAATTCAAACCAAAAATCAATAAAAATGGAGAAAAGACCAACAAATCAGTTAGAAGAAGACGACGGATAGAAGAACGATAAATATAGCAACAAGCAGGTAATTAAACATTAAAAAATGAAACATAAATTACGCAGTTTTTAATTAGATAAATCGATAAATTATCGTGCTCAAAACCCGAACGAAAACCTAACCTCTAAAAATGAAAATAATGAAATAAACGTGCCATAATTTTAATTTCACAATTCTACCTACAGGAATTTTCATTAATTAGTCAATTAATTAAATTAATTCAACAAGTACAAACTTTAATTTGTGCCAAATTCTATAATTTTCAATTATTATTATTGTTGAAAATAATAATAATAATTAATGATGAGATTGTAGTTGGCTACAGTACAAAAAGGCTGTAAAGTGCAATGTTAATAAAAAATAACAGGTGATCTAAACAATTAATCAACAAAATTATCAAAAATTATTTACAATTAAAGTCTAATTAACACAATCCAAAATGGTGGCGCCGCTAATTGCGCATGTCACTAGCTCAACTAGCTGTCAAATAGCCGACTTGATTCTATTTATTTGAATAATGCCAACTTGATTTTTATAATTTAACTAAATTTAGTGTTTTTAGTGTTGTTAAGTTTCTCGATTATTTAGATCACCCGTTATTTGGTGTATTATTGTAAAAATACGCAATGGTGAGAGATTATCGAGCAATTTGAATGAATTTTTTATTACAAAAATTTAAATTAGAGAGAAATTACTGATCGAATTAGTTTTTAATTATTTTTTAGATATTTAGAGAAGCGGTGTGGAAAGTGTAATAGACTTTTCAACCCCTTTTATTATCACGATTCTTATCATTATTATTATTATGATTATACTCTGTGCATATCGTTTGTAATTAAAGACAAAACCAAAAAAAAATAATGAAACCAAAATCATCTTTGATCTAGTCAAAAATAAATTTAATCGCTACTAATTTGTCGTTTTATTTATTTTACAACTCAATTTACCCCTATTATCGCTGATAATGTTATCAGTTCTGATTGATTTACAACCGGAAATTTGTCAATAACGTTTATAATTGCAACAATTGGGAAGAATTACGAAATTTCTATTTTGTAGAAATCTGATTGTGCGAGTGTATAGGGTGGCATCCGGATGGGGGTTAAATCTCGTTAAGTTCGGATTATACAAAATACTTTTTTTATAATAAAAAAAATGCAGATATCTTCATTATGTGTATTAGTTTGGCTTTTAGCTTAATTAAATAGCGGAACAATGTTAGATTATGGTCGTTCAACCCCTATTTTGGATTGGAATGTTCTAAAAAAAACGGGTGATAGTTGGCGTTGTTCTAGATTGTAATTTAAGGGAAGATTCCACAACCCCTCATGGGCGGAGCACAATGTCATCAGTTTTCTCGTTTATCCATAATATATCTATAATATATTCAACTATCCAGAGGGTGTTATAAATAAAACTATACAACATACACCACTGATATAGTAACAGCCCTAAGCATATTGAGGTTTCGCATTGATATTTGTGTGTTGTATCAGTGACTGGTTTTATTGCAAGTGTAATCCCTCTATCATGGCCCGATCAGCATAATAATAATAATAATGGTTTAAATATGCGGAACATCTGGGCCATATTCCAGTCAAACCACCCTCTATAAATGATTACAATAATAATAACAACAGTAATAATAATAGCAATGAAACAAATCAGTTTCGTTTTTGTTTTATTCTGCAATACAGAACGTATCGCAGTTGGCCCTGATACGGTTACAGAGTATCGTAGATTGGTCCATACTTCACTTGACATTTGTTCAACTAGAGAAAAACCAAAGCCTTCTAGAATTCTTGCTCTTATACAGGTTTGATTATTTGACTAAAATGCTTTTACCAACGCAAATCTTGAATTATTTGTACAAGTGGCAACAGATTTTCCACCAACAGTTGGTACGACTGAATAGGAAACAAAATGGCGAATATTGTAAATTTCTTTCTACAGTTCAATTTAGGCAAATAAATGCTAAATCTAGCAGGCCATGAGAAAGCCATGAACAACTGTAGGATAGAATTAAGCTACGACATTACGTGTAAAATTGCATTGGTACACCCTGTATGTGTAGAAGACGGTGGTAGTTTATAGTGGCAGTTTTCCCTCTTATTTTGTTTCATTTGCCGGTTTTATATCAGTGTGTGTACGTATTTTATTTATCCACCCCCGGTGCACACGTCACTTTCAGTATTTTACAATCTAATCATGGGGAACGCACTGAAGTAATCCAATGTTATTTCTTTTCCAACTACTACTACCACCATTACAATGTTACCACCACTAGAAAATAATCGTCCAATAATAAATACTGTTAGAAATATCCTAACAATATTGTTGAATATTGAATTGGTCGACTGTATTTCATTCTTCTGTCTCTTTTGTGTGTAGTTCTCTATCGTGACGACAACAACGACTTGGGAAGCGGCAACGAAATCATATAAAATAAACTAAAATCATCGCCCCTCCAACCCCATTGTGAACATATACATATTTTCTTTTGTTGTTGTTTTTTTTTGTTTTGTTTTGTGCCAAAGGGATTTAGATTTTCTTCAATGCTATTTCCGGAATTTTATTTATTCCCTACATCATTATATTGAAAACAATTGAATCAAAACTACTAGATTAGATCGACTATAAAAAAGTAGTAATCTTTGATTAGTTTCTAGCGTCTTTCTTAATTAATTGCGGTAGAATTGAGAGAATTTTAGTCGATTGTACAGGGTGATTCATTTGAGATAAATCGAGATTTTATAATTACAGTTGGCTATGTTTTGGTTATGCAGTCGTAGATTAGTTCGTACTGTGCTAGACTAAAATCGTGTAAATCCACAGACTACTAGATTGTTTTTTAGTTGAAAAATGATTATACATCTAGCAGTCCGAGCATAATTAATAAAAATTTGATAATTATTGAAATAAAAAAAAATAACACTTGAATATTTGTTACAACGGAGTTATTTAGCAAAGGTTGCTAGATTTAGAAACGCCGAAATTTCGAAATAACTCAAAAACTATGAAAAATTGGTACAATTTTATTTTATTTCGCAGTTAGCCATGACTTTGATGGATAGAGTCGCAGATTGCTTCATATTTTACAATTTTACAGTTGAACAAGCAAACGAAACAAATTACGAACTACGTAATTAAGGTGTAGCAACTAATTAAACAACAAACATATGAATCAAATTACGAGTAACGTAACCGAGGTATAGCCAACTATTAGATGAAGTAATTTGGAAGACTCAAAAATTATATTTCGCTTGAAAATTGGCGATAGTTTTGGTGAATATGGTCGTGGATTGCTTCGTATTTGGACATTGGACAATTCTCGGTTAAATATGCAAATGAACCAAGTTACGAGTTATGTAAGCAAAGCAAAGCTAACTGCGAGGTGCAATAACTGTTGGAAGCAAAGCCTGCTAGATTTTGGCTAAAACTCCATAAGAAGAACATTCTTGATGAAACGCCAACTTTCGCCAATGTGGCGCTAATACCTAAACGAATCTTGAATCATGATTGGTGACAGATTTCCCGCCAAAAACGAACAAACAAAGCAATCAAAGATGGCGTATCTAAATAAAGATAGAAAAATAAAGGTAGAGAAAGAGCTATGTCGTTTTATATGCCGGTAACTAGCGCCAATGCGGCCAAAGTTTGCATTTCGCTTGGAATAGTGAATGAAGACAAATGAGCAGGCCTGTAATAAACAAAGCGCTAAAAAATCTAGCAAACCTTGGTTGGGAGAATTAAAAATTATTCAATTTGGCGTTAAATTAGAAGGAAATTTTGGGCCAAATTGTGTGGATCACTCTGTACAGGATTGTAGTGGTAGTAGTAATAGTATCAGGAGCTGGAGCAGCAGGATCAAATGACTGTGAAGGTAAATCTCATGGACTTAAGTTTCCGACTAACATTCTAACATTCAACTATCTCTTTCTAACTTTTACAACTATTAATATATATTTCTATCTAACTCGTACATGTATACAGTGTAGTATCGTATGGTAGATGATGCCAGGTGCCATCTTAAGCTGACTTGATTCTAACAGGATTTATCTACTGTCGCTGGCAGGATTCAAAAGATTGACTCAATTGATTTTAGAGCAAGCAAACCGAATAATAAAAAAAACAAACAGAGTTATAGAAAGAATGGAAACCGCAATTCGCCAAAGAAATTAAGAAAAAACTAAGACGTTCTTCTTAACAACTGTCAAGGGGCTATAGTCGAATTGATCACAGTTAATAATTCTCGCTTCTATCTCGTGTCGATGAGATTTAAAACGGTGGCTTTTACACCACAATTCGGCAAAGAGAGAGAGTTGTAGTATAGCGGCGACATTACGCGCGGCTTGTTATTTAAATCCATTTAGTTGGGGGCTTTTTATTTCAATTTTGTGCGATTTTCCAGCTTACACTTTAAATTAGCACGGTATTTAGCTTAATGGATTTTCAATACACACACCATTATATCTATAGATAGGTACAAGTATATTAAAAACAATGGAAAAAAGTAGTTTTAATTAGAACTACAACAGGTAGGTCGTTTACAATTCGCCTCTAAGCGATTGATATTTCCTATTGTT
The DNA here is from genome assembly GCA_013841215.1 of Hycleus cichorii. NCBI lineage: Eukaryota > Metazoa > Arthropoda > Insecta > Coleoptera > Meloidae > Hycleus > Hycleus cichorii. The sequence goes on from JACDRQ010000211.1 coordinate 58,152, forward strand.
ATTTTTAAAACAGTTAAAATAGGGATAATAGAAAAATTTTAGGTTTTTATTGATGGAATTCTTATACATCCAACTCTCTTCCACCCAATTCCTCTCCCTATGTTTTATATAAACGAGTATAGTTAGTCAGTAGTAATCGAGGCAACCCTCGGCTAGTCTTGATTGGCTCCCAGCTCCACTAATCCTACTTGAGCCCTGGCGGCCGCTCCGGGACACCACCCGCCGCCACCACCACCACCAGTATTCCACCCTTATTCCATACACTAGCAGAATTCGAAATAATTTACTGCCAATTATCATCGAAATTACACCGGCGATCGATATTTTTATAAACAACAACAATGAAATTTTAGGGTGTAAGTTTCAATTACGCCAAGATAGAGACATGTGCCGTTTAATGTAACAGGATATCTCCTTGATATTTCAATTATTACGCAAGATTTACTAATCGAATCATCCGGCTTGTTGGATTCTTCCTGTATATCTCGATCCCAGCCGGCTGACTACACAACTAACGTCTATCACGATTCCCGCTGGATTACTACAATTTAAGCTACGATTAAAATAACAATAATAATAGTGATAGTGTTCGAATTTGGTAGATTTTGGGAATTTTATTTTGGTTCAGTTGTTGTTGTTGTGAATCCACCACATTGCATTATTCGCCCAGTTTTGGCTTTGCGCGGCTCTAGCCGGACTTTAGAGACTTTGTTTCGTTAGCATAGATCCTAGTCTGATCGTCAGCGGGAATCAACAACTCGAAGAAATATTCCAGTATTTCCACCATCAAAATACAAAAATACACGCAAAATAACCCCGAAAAAATCGAGTGAATATCCGAACGTAAATCACCACTGTTTGTTCTAGTCAAAAATGAATAATCGTTCAGCGGTTGTATGTTTTATTATGGCAATAATATAAAATGATAAATGTTGTCTTGTTGTTATTGTTGTTGTTTTGTGGTCTTTCTGCTTTTCTCAACGTCACATACTTGAAAATAACCCAAATCTACCTCTTTCAAATAGAAGAAATAATAAAAAGAAACGAACGTCAGCTGGATACGTTGTTGTGTTGTTTGAAAATAAACGATTAAAATTTTGCACCAAATCCAGGATATTCCTGTAAATATACCGGGAATTTTGTTGTTGTGCTTCTAAAAATGCCCATTAATCGTCCAAATAATAAATCTTCGCAATATCGAACTTCTTGGCCTCAATATGTCCAAGTATCGATTATTTGGTCCATTTGTTTCACATGATGCAGCAAAATATAAATCTTCTGATAGTCCACATTCTATATTTAATCATATATCGTCTGTGTATTATTGATAATAAGAATTATTAAATATTTATTTTGTATTATCATTTAATATGATTTGTTACATCTGTTATACCGGTTATTATCAATGCTTTCTTTTTAATTAAATCAATCAATACTGCCTCATTTACAATAAATATTCGTATTGTTTTTTCTTATCAAATAAAGTCCCTAACAGATGTTTTACAAAGTTAATTATACTGATTTCAGCTTAAATCTATCTATACAGGGTGTACAATATTTCAATTCGCAGTTGGCCACGTTGGGACCATAATGCACCGAATTTGACATTTGTTCAAACGTACCGATCAATCTACGACACTCCGTAACCAAGGCACAACCACCTTCGACAAGATGATTTTCTAGAATTTTCCCTAGTTTAGTTGTAATGAATTTTTCGTTCGGTTAATTTTCCAATTTGAGTCTATTTCACATTGCAGTTGTCGTAGATTGAGTCTTATGCATAAAAACGTATTCAACATGCGCCAAATTTAGTAAAACACGAAGCAAGCTACGACATTACGTGTTCAAGACACAGCCATCTTCGAGGTGAAATATCTTGTAGGACTTATTCTTTATGGGGGACTATTTTTTAGAAATTCGGTTATAAAAAGTTGCTATATTTATATTTATTTTCACGCGTGATTTCCATATTTTTCCAGTTTTTTGCATTGTTTTGAAGATTTTCCATAAAGTTGAAGCGATTTGGTTGGAAAACCTGGTAGGCTTGGGAAATATGCGTGACTTGTTTATAAAACAAAATGGTAACAATTTGAATCGCAATTAAAACAATACGAATTAGTTAAAAAAGTAAAAATTGTTAATTATTGAATAGAAATTAATGAATTTTTTGTGCAAATTATGAATGAAATAAAGCCAGAAAAGTTATTCAGTTAAAGTTACTGAATGAAAATTAATCAAAATGGCGTAAGTTGTCATAGCCTACTAGATCATTGTTCAGTACTGCTTATTTTTGTAGAAATTATTTAAAAAATTGCATTTCTCTGCCAGAATGTGAAAATTAGAGCGATATTTAATCTAAAATAAGCGAAATATTGCAGTCGGAAACCAAGCTGAAAAAACAATAATTTCAGCTTAATTGTAGACGATATTTTAAGGTTATGAAATTGAAGAAAAAGTGTATTATTTTAACCGACTGGAGTCCAATGTTAAACGTTCAAGCGGCTGTAATTTGATGGTATAAAATTTCTAATTGGAGGCTAAGATAACGAAATATATTTTGTTGGAAATTAGAGAGTAAGAATAAGAGTGTCACCTTTGCCGAGTCGTTCTGTATAAATGTTAATTATTCGTTTCTGCCGATTTGATTTTTTGTCGTTGTAAAATTTCCTTGGTGCAATTTATCAAAATCACCCTATACGGTTCATCATCATCGTCATCTTTTGTGTCAAATGTGAAATTTCATAAATCACCCGTCGGTAACTGAATTGGTGAATAACAAAAGGGAAATGATGGCATCACCATCATCATCATGGACCATCATCTAAGCCTCATCTCCGACACGACTCGTTGCCTCTAATTATGCACGCAAAGATTTCTCGCTTAATTTACTCCTACCGCTTCCTTCCTTACTCTCTCGCATACACAAACACATAGAAATACACACAAATTGCAGAGATACTCATCCTATTTTCCTTTTTAGTGAACTTCCTCATGATTCCGTGCTACTATCTACACACCACTTAGACTGTAACTGTATCGATTGCGATTTCTTTATAACACCGAGTAACAGTCTAAGCTTCAAGGAGGATGTTGTCATGCCAACCAAGCGGCGGTGGTATTGGGTTGAGAATTTTAGATTCGTGTGCAGTATGGAGTTGTTGTTGTTGTAGTAGTCGTGGTGGTGGTGGTAGGGGTGCGCCATTTTGTCCCTGCTTCTCTTCCACATCTAGTTTGGTGGCGGTGGTGGGTGTGTAGCAGTAATAGTAACAATATAGCATCATCCACTCACACTACCACCAGCCGACTCTAACGGGAGTTAGCGAGAAAGCGCCACAAATTTATATCTGCCTCATCCAGGGCTCAAAAGAGATCATTACCAAAGCTTTCTACTCAATTGCGGATCGCCCGGAGTTTGATCTATTTGTCGTCGCTCCTTACCTGACTACTGCTCTCACAACACAGACATACACACAAACTAAACCGTTTTTATCGCCGATTATTATTTTATATCACCTCTTCTTCTGCTTCTATCAACACGCGTTTATTTAAACAAAAATTGGAAAAATTTTCGGAATCAAAACAATTTATAAAACACTCGAAAGAACACTATTTTGGTGATAAAAAAATTATTAAGAAAACCTTAGAGCCAACAAATCCAGTTAGAGTTGGCGGCACAAGTTGCCGGATCAATCGGGGCTTTAAAATCTCATTGACTTCGATCCCTAAAGGATCCCAACTTAATCCGCCATTAATAAAATTAATAGAATTATAATTACGATAAAAAAGTTAAAATAAACAAAAATCAACGATAAAACCATCTGATTCAATTAAAACCATCTCAATTCTCTGTAGTATTATCATGTGATTGTAAAAACAACGTAAATCCTGAAATTTCAGCCAACCAAACTAACATACCGCCATCTATGGACGATTCAGTGTAGTAAAAATCCTGCTACGGTTCACAACACTAGCGACATCTATTCGTATTAATAAGAAAATTCACATTGAAACTATCTTATCAGTGATAAGTATTCACGTAAAAAAACAAAATTTGTTAACAATAATACAATAATAATCATTTAATTTAAATCTACTAATTATAAGGATAATTAAAACACTGATACTGGCGACATCTATCACAAATCGTTTAAACAATTTTATCTTGAGACAAAACAGTAAACGATAAAATAATTTATTGATAATACAATTTTCGATAATCATCGTTGTTTAAATGATTGTCATTTGTGTGGGGCAAGCGTGATTGTGTCGATAATTCAAATAAATCATCCCGGAATTATGCCAATAGACGAATGCCCAAACTACCAATAGATGCCACCATTGGTGCGAATGCCCAAAATAATCGAAACGTCCACGATAGAAACGTTCCGGTATTTTTGTTAAATAAATAAAGAACGCCGTACCGCTAATTATGTACATACCGATAACTCTCGGTACTAATAACTGGAAAGAAAACAATAGAAAATAGAATACTGGATTACTATAGGGTCTACCACTGTAATTCTTCTTGTAGTAAGCTATGATTCGATTTAACCATTTGTTGGTAATGCAGATTACAAACAAAGTCACAGTTCACTACGAAATACCGTGGTATGGCTGATATTGTAGGCAACCAGTAATACACTTACCCGTACTAATGGATGATTGAAGCCGCCCTTTATAATCGCCCAATGTATTGTTGGTATAACTCCATAGGCAGCCCAACAGACAAAAACGGTTTGTTTGATTGATGAATGGATTTTTAATCTTGGTATTTGTAGTATCATTGCTACCATAAAAATTAATGTTACAGTGATTAAATAGAAATTTAATAAATCCTAAAAATTCAATAAATGTTATTATTTTTTTGATAGAAATAAATTAGAAATTGATTACCGAGTCACACCAGAATGCATAATAAATACCAGACACATAAATTGCTAATAATGATAAGGCAATTCCGAATAAATCGAATGATAAGAATAGATCACAATCGTATTCTGAACGACAAGAGAATGTGTGATATAACGATGATAACAACATACAAGCCTTCAAAGAATCAATCAGTATTATCAATAAAAACAAATGATAACTTACCTGAAAACAGATTAAAACACAAGCTACTAGAAACTTATCACCGAATCTGGTTTGTATTTTGAGTTCATAAGCATCGCGAATTGCTATCAAAACAAATAATAGAAAACCGAATAGATGCGACCATATGTTGATTGTTTCGTTGGTCCACCAGAAAATACTGCAAAATTGAACAAAATTCAATAAATAATCGTATTCTATACTCAAAGCTTTACCTTTCTATGCATAGTTTAGTGTGGAGAATACCACGATAACCTGTTAGAATATAACAGTTGTGTTGCATATATTCCGGTGCTTCATTGTAGTTTAATAATTTTCTTGGAATCTTACATTTATTATTATCATTATTATTATCTTTCTTATCACTAATTGGATGATTCGCATTCAAGTCTTTCAATATAGAATTACAACACTGAAACATCTATCAATTAGTTTCAATTGTTAAAATTGTATCGTATCAATTTTAAAATTTGCGCCAATGCGGTAAAAATTGGTATTTTACCAAATTCTTTTGGTAAGCCTGTACTAGAGCAGAGCTGAGAATTCTAGTAGACTTTGGTCATAAACACAACAATAAAAACTTCTAATAAAACATAGATTTTCCACCTACAGTTGGTAAGACTTGGCAAGAAAAGTAGACAATATAGCAAATTATAAAGAAATCTAGAAGGCTTGAACAATATAGTCTGAAACAAGCTACAACACTGGATAATGCAAGCATTGCCAATATCCGATATATTCGCTTGTTTTACTAGAGAAGAGTTGGCCAATTTGAAATAGACGGACTGTACGTTCGATATTGATGTCTATTTACATACTTACAAGGAAACATTCCCAGGTGTCCCCTCCGATTTCAATGAAATTTGGATATGTTATTCTCCATCAAATTCTTGATGGAATACTCCGTTTGAGCCTAAACTTTGAGTGGCGATTTCACCCCCTAGATATGTTTTTCCGCCGATAAGAAAACATGCATCTCTTAGAATTCGGTGGAGAATAACATCCGAATTTCATTAAAATCGGAGGGGACACCTGGGAATGTTTCGTTGTTAGTTTGGGTTAGTTTCTAATTACAAATCAATTAACGAACGTAATTATTCTTTTAAGTGCAAACAACCTTGAATTTTTCGTTTCACAAATAACAAAATTGCATAAATCGGTAACACAGTGACCTATTTACAAGAGTTTACATAATCTTCTAGTTTCCGAAATTAATATTCATCGGATTGTTTGATGCGTATCCGTTGAATAATTATCAATGTTTGTCTCGTATTCCACTCGATAATAAATTGGAAGTTTTTGTTTTAAATGAACAACGAGAGATTGCAAAAATTTGGAACCAATGAAGAGATGCGAAGAAAGTTGGATGTTGTCGGCCGACTTTCATTCAACATCCTCGACTCCATACAGACAATAATTGAGAAAGTTTAAGATTGTTTATAGCGCGAATTCGGTTATAACGGATTTTTTTAAAGATCATATAATTCAGATGTGAAAGTTTCTGAGTGGAAAGTTTGTCATTTTCTTGAATATTCGATTGATTATTTTTGAAAATACTTACGTTATTCAGCCAACAATAATTATCGTTTGTATCGATTTTATCACAATTTTCGTTGATTTTCGCCAATTCAAGTTTTCGTTGTACTGTCATTATTTCTAAAACAATAACAGAAATTATTACGAAATTGCGTTACAAACGTCATTCGTCATGGATTATCAAAACATATATATTACAAAATAGACTTACATAAAAAATATTTTCATTATTCTTGATAACTATAATAACAATAATTGCAATAATAATAGCAACAGTGCGATAATAATAGAAAAATGGGGTATTTCCGGGGTGATTTAGCAAATTTTTCCAACTTACCAACTATTAATTTTTAAGTCTAATTTATAAACAAACAATTTCGTTAGTTTAGATAATTGATACACATTTAAAAATTATTCATTTGTTTAGTGTAACGCAACCGGTGGTCGACTGAAACGTTTCTTACGTTGAGGAGGACAAATAACGACCGACTACCATAAAGTGGAGGTAGATTGTTAATTATTAGAGAAAATTATTCATTTATTTCGAATTATTGATTATTATTATTCTAATAAAAAAATAAAATTAAACGACCTTAGTATTGACGTTATTATCAATACAAAACGTAGAAATCATTCATTTATACAGGGTGTTTCACGATTATTATAGATAAACTTATCGGAAGTACAATATATGGCTTCGCAGTAAGCTGTGGCTGTCATTATGTACTGTGTGGTCTATTTCAATAATTTAACATTTATTCAAAGCCTACTAAATTTTTTAAATCTGCTAGATTTCCCAGTTTTTTAGCGCTTTGCTTATTACAGGCCTGCCCATTTGTCTTCATTCACTATTCCGAAAGAAATGCGAACTTTGGCCGCATTGGCGCTAGTTACCGGAATATAAAACGACATAGTTAGTTTTTCTGTATTTATTTAGATACGCTCTCTTTGGTTGCTTTGTTTGTTCGTTTTTGGCGGGAAATCTGTTACCAATCATAATTCAAGATTCGTTCAGGTATTAGCGCCACACTCGCCGCAGCGGCGAAAGTTGGCGTTTCATCAAGAATGTTCTTCTTATGGAGTTTTAGCCAAGTGGACAGGCCTGTAATAAGCAAAGCGCTAAAAAATCTAGCCGGCCTTGGTTTTGATAAGACGCTATTTGTACGGTTGGCAAGAGATTTTCCACCGACAGTTGGTAGGACTTGATGAGACACCTAAGAAATATAAAACAGCTCAATTCGCTCATGTAAGAGTTTATAAGCCTGTAACACAACTCACCATCAGTACTGGAAAATCTAGCAGGCTTTAGTATGAGTCAATCTACGACATTCGAAACAAAGGCACACATTTACACATCCTGTATAAATTTCGAGCAATTAAAATCTCATCTATTTTAATAGGTGAAGCATCCAGTATAAGTTTAAAGGTCGTCTTATATTGATCTGATACGAATATCGTCCATTATTTATTATATTTGAATCGATATAATCAATAGAAAATATTTTTGGCGTATTAATTCTAAATACACTGTTTTTAGTGTAATTTGAATATAGTTTCGAGTACTGCATCAAAGTTGGTACTATTGACGATCTTCTTTTGTTTATTTCAACGTGTATAAAAGTATATAGTTGACTAGGCCATAGTGTCGTAGCTTTGTTCAGACACTTAATAGTCAAATAGTAAGTTATCAATCTACGACCTACGAAATCAAAAAACACCGCCAACTACAAGGTTAAATACCGTTAATTATCGAGTCCTCATTAGAATAAAAACAAAAAAAAATATCCAAAAGTACAACTGAAATGGAACGTTCTGTAAGTGAAATCTCCAATAGCAATAGTAGGCTTCGACAACAAAATTAACAAAAAAAAGCATAACGTCCAAATTAGCAATTTTTAAATAAACTCGAATAATTAAAACGAAAAGCTTTTATAAATTAAGTTTAATTACTTTATCATAAAAAGCGATGAAATTTTAAAAAAAGTAATGTTTCCGCCCGGGATCGAACCGGGGACCTTCCGCGTGTTAGGCGGATGTGATAACCACTACACCACGGAAACTTCCTAATACTTCTAACAAATTCACCACCAATGTTATTTTTATCAATTTGTAAATTTATAACTTAATTATAACCGAAATTGATTAAATATGAGGTAAATTTTAATAAATAATTGTATACATTTTTCTATTTTTAATTCGATAAAGTTGTAAAATAAATGATATAATTAACATAGAATTCATGAAATTTTGAACAGAATTCGAGAAATTATCGTAAAAATTATAGACAAAATAGAGCTAGTTGGAGATTTTGTAGGATTAACTAGCGGGGGATGAAAAGCTGGCTGATGAAGCGAATTTCACTTATAAAATAAAAAATATGAAAATTGAGCAATTTCCCGAAAAACCATAATAAAATAACTAAATTGTACAGAAATTTTCCTAAAAAACGATATTAAGGGTTGATAATAAAGAATCAATCAATCGATTTTCACCTTTTTTCGAAAATAAACAATCAAAATAATAAAAGGGAGAGAAATTAAAACGCCAACTCAACACTTAAGCCCTTTACAACCACAATATTGTTTTTATTTTTGTTTAAATTTATTATACTTCACTTTTTCCAAAATTAAATTACAGTAATTGATACAAATTAAATTTGTGGTCTTTGTTCACCTATATAACACTTGTCTTCATTATATTTAATTATAATTATGATAATTAAAATAAAAAAATCCTCCCTTTTACAAATAAATATTGTGGTGGTTGTAGAGGTGTGTATGTGTGTGTATTTATTTTATTTATTTATTTAATGTGAAAGAGAAGAAAGGAGAGGATAGATTATTGATGATAATGATGATGATGATGTTAATAATAATAATAATCATATATATAGTCCACAAAATAATAATAATTAGATAATAAACAAGCAAATATACAAGTTTGTGTGAAACATTAAATGGATTTTTTTAAAGAATTGAAAAACGCTGGCTGGCTCATCCCCTCCGTGTTGTTGTTGTTGTTTTACTTGTTGTTGTTGTTTGAATTTTGTTTAATTTTAAATAAAAATTTGAATCAATTGAAAATTGTGTTTCTTCATTTTTTCTTTTATAATAATAATAATATTAATAATAATCATAATAATATTATAGATTTTAAAGTGTTGAAGGGGGCCGGGGCATCACATAGCATATTTGCGAGTCCACTCGCGCGCTAACTCGTTGTACTTTTCCCGATCAGTTTTATATATCCTAGCAATTTCTGGTACTAATGGATCGTCTGGATTTGGATCACATAATAGTGAGCAGATTGATAAAAGTACTGGAAAATTTCAAACAATTAATTAAAATCGAAAATAATAAATACGAACAAACCTTTAGAAATTGTTAACGCTGGCGACCATTGAGAACGTAAAATATCCAAACAAATACTACCATTACTGTTTATGTTTGGATGATAGATTCTGGTTGTAAAAGCGACTTTTGGTGGTTTGAATGGGTAATCTGTTGGGAAATGTATTGTTAAAAAGAAGACACCACCCTGGTATGGACTGTCAGGCTATAAATTACAAAAAAAATTGTATAAAAACAATTACAATTGAATTTACCTAGAATTATTGACTTACTGGTCCCATTATTGTGGCTTGCCAATGAAACACTGTAACAATAATAAATGTAACAAAAAACACACAATAAACAAGTAAAATGAGTAGAAATTTTCTTGAAATCAACAATACAAAAATGAGAAAATCATAAAATCAAACCCAAGATCACCTCAATTTAAACCGTACGATAATCCATCTCTAAGTTAGTGTCGTAGATTGATTGAAGCATTCGTAAATGTCAAATTTAGCAAATATGAATCAATCTAAGACACTATGTAATCAAAGCATAGCCAACTACAAGGAGAAATACCGTTGTTGTACACCCTATATCAGAGACTACAATTGAGCCCCATAATCACCCCCATCTCAAGTTTATGTATTATGAATGTATATTCTCAACTTGTAATTATAATAATTATACTCGTTTTAACATTGACTGTTTTCTATTTTACTAGTATCGATTTTTTGAAATTTTCAACAGTAATAATTGATTAGCCTTTCGAGGTCGTTAATTATAATCAAAATTTCAACAGAATTGACCTCCTTAGGGGTTGATTTTTACTTACATTTCCTCAATACATCCACAATAACCACAATAAAGGGGCGATAAGTAAATGTTTTTAAACTCTAAAGATATGGTGGTTAAACTGAGAAAATTTCGCAGAATTTCCAACAAAATCAACCCCCAATTTGATGAATTTTATTAGTATGACAATAACATATAATTAGACTTTAAAGGGGAGATTATGTATCAGATTTGAAGAAAATTCACCTTCAATTCTCAAACATACTCCTATAATCTTTATTCGTATTGGGGGTTGATTTTTCCAATAATTGCCTCATCATATCCACAATAATAATCATAATGAATGTGTTTAAATTTTAGAAGATTCGGTGATTTGAGAAAATTTCGACGAATTTACAACAAAATCAACCCCTAAATTTATCGATTTTGAAAATATAATAACAACACAAATATACCACCATTTCAAACATGATTTGATTTCAATTGCCACTTTAATATTGGTTTTCATCCACTCAAATGTATTTTTTTTTAATTCTTAATTAATTGACCTTTGAGGGGGATTATTTGCTAAACTTCATTCTTTAACATACTCTTACTTTGTTTTTCTTGGGGGTTGATTTTTTCCTTCCATTTCCTCATCATATCCACAATAAAAACCATAACGAAGGGATGGTGAGTGAGGTTTTCTTTACTTGAAAGATTTGGTGGATAAATGGAGAAAGTTTAGAAGAATTTCCAACAAAATCAACCCCCAAATTTAAGAGTATGATAATAACACAATTAAGCTCAATTTAATATCGGTTTTCACCTATTCAAATATATTTTTTTAATCTTCATTGATTAGTCTTTAAGGGGAAGATTATTTCTAACGATTTCTTCATTGTACCAACAAAATTTCATTCATGTTCCAATAAGAAAGAGGAAATTTTATGTTTTAGATTATTTAAACTAAATTTTGTGAGTATAAACGTAAATTAACACTGCAATTACTCGATTTAAAATTAAATAAAATTTCTAGAGCCAATCTTGGGGGTTGATTAATTTCAAAATCTCCTCATTATTGCACGTTAAAACGCCCGAAAATCCCAACCCTTACCAATGACGATCTACTTACAATCATCACCAACTGGTCCTGCTGAACATTGTGCAGGAGGATCTCTACCAAGATCTTGTAATTCCTGTAAATATAAAATTAGAAAAGCAACGAAAAAATAAAATAAAATAAAATAAATAAAAATTCGAGTTAAATAGAAGCGAATCAAGTTGAGGTTAATTATAGTAACATTAAAAAGTTGTAACCCTAATATGGTTAGGTTAGAAACTATAAATATCGCCAATATTGAATTAATTTGAGTGATTTTTTTCGAAAATGTTCGTTAATTTGTCAATAGCGAATCGGTTATTAATTTTGTCAAACAACACAAATTCCACCATTTCGTTGTGAATCATGATAGTCGATCATTACCCACCATCATCATCATCATCATCATTGATGATGATAAATCAATTTTATTACGATTTATTTCGTATTTATCCACAAATAAACCCTGAAAATCATAATAAAACAGCTAAAAATCGTCAAAATACGTACCTTATTAATTCGTTTTAAAGCCATTTGATGGAGTGTTGTGTGTGTTTTATCTTCTAAATGAAATTATATTAAATTCTAAATTAAAATTCTACTACAGCAAAAATGAATAGTCGTCTTCTTCGATTCGATCTTCTGCTCCTTCTTTACGGCTTCTTTCTTTCAAAAGTTTCGATTTTCGTTTAAAAAAATATCAATTTAGAACACCAGGATTAGAGACAATGAAACCTCGCCGTTATTATAATCGTCAAGGACCTCTCGTTAAAATACGGTGTAGGTATAGTGGAGAGATTGCAAAGATGGCCACCTTCACAACCACATGCACAAATACAATACACACATACAAATATTACACAGAGTTATGTACACACATATACGCACACACAGACACGAAATAGGAAAAAGTTGTGTTCACTTGACAGAAACGACGTTGATCAAATCAATGTTTGTAATTGTTATTTTTATTCTAATTCTATTTCAATACACCAAATATATGGATATGTTAATTAATTAACTAGAATTTATTTATTTTTAATTTTCTATTAAATTACTTTTTCTAATCGTTTTTATTTTTATTTATTTTTTTATTAATATAAAGATTACACGTTTATTTTTTCGTGACCTGTACACATACAGACGGAAAAAACGGGATATTCGAGAATGACTGACCACTTCCGTTGCTCAATCGATCAAACAGATCACGATACAAACATTCTCCAACTGCCCTCCAGATGTCGCCCCAAATATCACCATTATTAACTACAAATTTTCGTTAATTATTTATAATTATTTCTCTTGTATTAATATAATACCGAATCGAATATTTTTAATGTTAATTCTCGATAATTATTCTCACATTTGTTGGTTCGACTATATGTTTCGAGTTTCAATTTATTGACATAGATGGCACTAACAGTCCTCTACGATATGGCGCGTATTTTAAAATTATACGTCTTCGGTAAATTTGCGGATAATAAACAAATTTCAACAATTTATATTAACTTTTATAATTATTGTCCTTAATTATGATTCAATAATTTTAATTTTATATTTCCATCTACTTTACATTGTTAATTAACACATTGCGTACGGATCACGAGATATCTCGTTTTACTAGATGGAACGTTGCGGACGGGTCACGAGAAATCTCGTTCTCATGTGTTTGTTTATTCAATCGACAACTTAAAATGTTCGGTCCGTCGGGACGTGTGGATCGCTCAGAGCGCCGTACGCAATGTGTTAACATTTCAAGTAACGGTTACTGGAAATATGCCGCCATCTACTGGAGGTTTTCCAATTAAAACGTTTCGTTCGACTACAAAATTAAATTTGCAAATTTCTAGGAGACAATTGTAAAATTATAACAATAATTAAGCCAATAAATGGCAATTTATTAATAAATTCAATTTTCATAATCGATATTTAATTCAATCTATACGTCATCTGTTATCAATTAAACTAACTACACATATGGTAAATTTGCACAATATTTTGTATTTTCAATATAAGAGTTTGAGCAATTTTGGAAAAAAATTACAATCAATTAGATAGAAAATATTAATTTATTATCGATTTTTTAAATTTTGTTAAAAATGAAACTCATTGTGGATAGATTTGGCAACTGTACGTTTTGTTAATAAGCGCGCGTTATTCAAATTTAAAATGCACCATATTTATATCCAAAATAGAAAAACAAATAATTGATAAAAATCGTTATAATTCTAGACTTTCTAATTAATTAACTAAATATTTACGCAAATTAATTATGAAAACAGTATTTTAAAAGTGACATCTATCCGAAATTGTAATAAATATAAACAATAATGTGGCAACGTTGTATATTGTGACATAACGAGCTTGACTAGTCAAATTCGCTCTTGGTTTCATATTTTTTCAAAATTTTAATTAAAATACATTAAAACGGAAGAAATGCTAAAAATTTAGGCAATAATCAACTAAGTTGATTAATCTACAAATTACTATTATTGTGATAATTTAAGTAATTCTACAAAATCTATAATTAAGTAAAAGTTAATTTTCATATTGTTTATTGACAATTTTGAAAAATTTTCAATTATTTTTTACGTTTATAAAACACTCAATGAAAATCAACTTTATTGTGCTAAATTTGTTTTTGGCGCCATAATCGAGACGCGAATTTTATTGGTTCTGATATCAAAGATGGACGATAAAATAACGAATTAGAATGTAGCGCGAAATTCAATTTCATATTGTTAAAGGTTATATCAAGAAAAACGATTTCCAATTTTTATTTAATGTCGATATTATTATTATTATTCATAAACTCCACGTCAGTTTTTATAGAAATCGATAGCATAATAAAGGGTGGGATTATTTAAAAATTCATAATGTCGATACATATGTTTGTACTTTTTTTTTGATTAATGCGTAAAAAATTACAGGAACGAATAGCTAGACACGGAAAGAATAATAAGTTTCCCATTACAATCACTTTCATAATTCAAATCAAATGTAATAGATAATGATAGAAATACGTCATAGACACACCACCAATTAGATAGACACACCCTCATTTCAACAATCAGAGGACAGGAACTCGAATAATGGAAAGTAAGGGCAACCTTGGTGATTATCGGCAGAATTTTTCAATTTTAGTCTACAACATTTTCAAAGATGATTAATAAGACGAGTTCAAGAACAAACGCAATCTTTCAATTTGGTGAAAGGGTCTAAAATTTTATATCGATTGCGTACTCGTTATATATCCCTGAAATTACGTTAGAATATTTACATATAAATTATACGCTTTCATTAGAATTTACACAACAAAGTAGGGGGATTATAATTATTTTTGTTGCTTCTTTGATTCGATAAAACGACAAAACAGTTCAATTCGAAAACTAACAGTGTGTAATCAATTAGAATCGAAATGCGGCTATTACAAATCGGTATTTTCGTAATAATTTGCTCAATTTCAACAACAACAGCACAATCTTTCAAAATTAATCAACAATATCAAGATGATAACGTTTTTAATAACAACGCGCCAATTAGTGCCAGGTTTTTAAAACAACACCACCAAAAGGGGGTGGAGATTAAACTATTTCGTCCGAATTTTAAACGAAACGAACCACCTGCTACCGTGGGACAAATCGACAATTACAACAAAGCTGTAGACGAATTGAAAAACGAAATTCAAGAGGAAATCAACAATAATAATCAAATAATAAACCCACACAAAACGTACGTTAATGTTCAAGTTAATAACGGCGCTGCTTATACTTATTCTTATCAAATTTAAACCAATAAACCGATTTTGATACGCAAATTTAGTTTTATTTCTATTCCGATTCAAATTTGAACGCGATGTAAACGTAATCAAATCCAAGGGTGCAACTTAGGGAATTTCAGGTCGCTCTATTGGTAACATTAACAAATAAAACCGGCGGGTTTTATTTAAAAATTATACCAATTGATACGAAAGAATTTCTCAATTAGAAATCAATTCGTTAAAATTTCTCTAAATACAATTAATCAACAGGAAGCTGTTAATTTAGGGAATTTCGTGTTGCCAACTGTACCAATTGTCAGAAAAATGTTACCGTGGATTACGATCAACGAAAAGTAAGTTTTAATTTCAAATAATTATTTAATTAATTCGAAATTGTAGACTTTTAGGTGGTGTATCACTAATTAATAATTTACCAATAAATAAATTTAACCAATTATTGAAACGTACAACAACCGAGGAACAATTCACAGATGAGGAATTGAAGAGGTTACAAGAATCATTGAAATTGAACGATACAAATTTACAATTATTATTATTAAGTATACAACATATATGGAAACAATCATTGAAAATCCTGATAAAACCGACAATTCTCCACGAACAATTAACAAAACAATTGAAATTTAATAATGAGAAAGCTGAAGAATTTGTAAAATTGTGGACGAATCGTATTAACAACGATTTCGATTTAAATAACACCAAATATTTAGATGGAATAGCATGGGAATTAAATTTAGAGACTGCAACGATTCGAAAAAATCAAGAATTAAAACCGAAAGGACGTTTACAATTGAATTTCAATGAAACTAATAGAATTATGTTGGAAATGGATGATGAAGAATTGGTACAATTTTACAATATTTTAGAGAACGTACAAAACAAATTAGATCAAATTATGTTAAATTAACAACTAGATTCTTTTGTGCTTCAACACTTGGTGTTAAATTATAACAAATATCCCGTTTATTATTATCAACATCAATATCTGTACTAGCTGCTGATAATAACAAATCCATACTGCCTTGTAATTGACTCAATTCGCAATTTAATTCGATTTCTTTATCTAAAAGCGTTGTCAATTGGAAGACTAACTGTTGTATTTCCAACGGCATCGATAAGAATTTATCGTTGTAGACGTCTAAAAATATATTAAGAGCATCGATTAATACCCTTGTGAAACGATAATCTGTTACATTCCTGAGAAAGAAACGTAGAATTTGTTGTACCGATTTTGTATCGCGATTATCGAAGGCTCGCGCTAAACTCTTTCGACGTATCAATTCTCTCATTACACTAACTGTAATTTCCGGTGTTTTATTCATAATGTACGGTAATAAAACACAATCTAAAGCCTTCGAATATTCGAATTTCTTTAAACAATGATCATGTTTCGTTTCTTTGCCAATTTTATGATCATCAACGATTAAATCAATCGATGGATGATGGATATTTGTTGTATAACGGAACGATGATAATTTTTTCGTTTTATTCGTTTCAATAATATCGTTATTATCGGTTAATTCACGACGACTGATGGCAACTAAACCGTTAATTAAACCGGCAACTATAGTATCGTCATTCTTCGATATACCGAGACTTAATACCGGATTTGGATAATCTAAAGTGTGTAAACATTTGAATGTTTGTATATCGTAGATTTTAACATGCCGATCTAAACTGCTCGATAAAATCCGTTTGTTATTTGTAGCTAAACGTAAACTAGTTATTGTTTTGTGGTGTTGCGAAATTGATCCTAATAATTTACCACCGGCTAAGATATCCCAAATTTTTATATCCGTCCCACCGGCTGATAGAAATACACTACCGTTCGGTAGAAACAATAACGATTCAATTGGACTACCGTGGTCTACACTAAAAACTGTCTCTTTTGTTCGAATATCGTACATATTGACGATATTATCATAGCCGCCCGATAGTATAATATCGGAGGATATCGGACTTACGCTACCGGCCCGTATATAATCCTTGTGGTTTTCGTACGTTATCAGATTCTTCTCAGTTGGTATATCCCAGATTTTCGCACTTTTATCATCCGAATACGATACAATTTGCGGTTTGTTATTGACGAAATTGACCCGATGTACCGGCGCTTGGTGTCCTTTAAACAATCGCAACAGGCTCTTGGTTGTTAAATCGAACAATTTAACCGCCGCCTCCTCGCTGCCGCTGGCCACCAATCGACCGTCTGATCGGAATACCGCCCCGTAGGCGCATTCCCGGAAACGTGACAGATTCTTTACAACCAATTTCGTTAGTGGATTGTAAATTTGGACGCGGACCGAACATGTTACAGCAAAATGGTACGGTTCAATTGGCGAGAAATCGATGTAATCGATAGGGCCGAACTCCTTCACCAAAACCGGCGACTATAAACAAATTATTTGTGAAAATTCTAAATTAATTATAAATCTGTAACTTACACCGAATTTCTTCCAGTAGATATTGTCGGGGGTTAGAACAGAATCGGGTTTTTGGTAGATTTTCGTATTTAATTTCTTAAACGACGACATTGTAGTTTACTTGAAAAATTTGAGGTTAAATCTCCATGTGAAAATCAAAGCGCCATCTAGGACTGTGTTAGTAAAAATAAATGCATGAAAATTGAACTAAATTCGCTATATTTTATTAAAATTAAACTATATCTTTATTTAATTATTAAAATAAAAAAGAACTATATTTTNGTTTAAAAGTTAAGAAATTTGCAAAAATATACGGCTAAAATCTGTGAACGCAGTCCTGACTGTTGCGTTGCGCCATCTACGTTGAGGCGGCAATTTTAAATACCCCAAACGATAGACTAAACTTTATTTACGTACAATATAAAATAAAATTGTTATTTTCACATCTAAAATAAGTGATTATTAGCTGCTATCTGGTTGTTTGAAGCTTCTGTGTCTTTTTCTGATAATAAATTTTCTGCTATAGCTTTTGTTTTGAAACAAGACATAAGCGTAATTGTTTAAATTCTATTATAAAAAAATAAATTATTTAAATAATTCAAACGAAAATTAGAGCCGATCATAGTTGTATTTATGATCAATCAACCATCGTTCAACCGAATGGTAATTCTTCTTCATCCATTCAACGTTACTTTTAACTTTTTCGATAGCAACATCGAATGCCTGACTAGCCGTACCGAGATTATCTTTAATCTCGTCTCTGAATCGCAACAACTAGAAATAATTTGAATTAATAAACATTTAATTAATTAATTCAGGGAGATTACCTCGGTTAATTGGTATTCGTTATTCATAAATTTGGGTAGACTTTTGACCATTTTGCTGATAATATTGAAGCCTTCGCCGTAACTTTAAAGGATATGATTGATAACAATTAATATTTATAATGTTTTAATTAACTTACTGTGTTAATAATTCATTCCAATTTGAACGTAGAAAATCAAATGCTAATGTATTGGCTATATTATTATCAGCAACTGATTGAAATACCCTATCAGCATCCTGGATTTTTATACTGGAATTATTTTGCAATAATAGTTGTAAATACCTAGAATTAAATGTTTAATTGATTTGGTTTTGTGTGTTAGAACAGTCTGAAAATTAGTATAATGAAATTGAGAAATTTTAAAGATCGGTACAAGATTGGTAGAGTTGGATTTTATTTTTATTGTTAAATAGATTTACCTAGATAACAACCATTTCTTCGTTGTACAACCCAAAGCATCCAATAAAGTATTCTTCTCCG
Organism: Hycleus cichorii; assembly: GCA_013841215.1. Lineage (NCBI taxonomy): Eukaryota > Metazoa > Arthropoda > Insecta > Coleoptera > Meloidae > Hycleus > Hycleus cichorii. The sequence continues at coordinate 77,494 of JACDRQ010000211.1, forward strand.
ATACCGAATTGGTCCGCAAATACGCCTCGTAAGCGAAATTCCATTCAGCTTCAGTACCCTCGCGTACCGCCGTACAATAGACGATATCTCTCAAATTTGGTGGTACCCTAATAAGAACACAAAATCAACCAATAGTCAGGACCGGAACTATAGAAAATGAAGCACAAATTCTACATATTTAGTCAATCAGATAAATTACGATAGCGATTCCAAAAAATTAACTACTGGATCACTTTGAAGAGTTTTGAGGCTTCTTCGAGTCCAGACTAATGGGTGCACTAAAAGTTTAAAGATAGACTCTTAGTTAGTGAGCAATTCGAAAAATATCTCAAGGATCTATAAGGGGGTCTTTAGATAATATTTTAACAAAAGTTGGACCTCGTAGCTCATCGGAAACGCTATTTTGGACAATATTGGCACAACTTTGCACGAATTTTTGAAAATCGCAGCATTTACCAAAAGAAGCATTTTCTACCGACTCCACGATAATAATAATTTAACAACCGTTGATTCAACTTACGGTGTATTCTTCTCCATCCAGGTACGGAATTTATGGTGGGCTTTAATCGAACACTCGGAATCGGAACGTTTACATGCCCAATGCAGAACAATTCTCCGGATTTGTTGTTTTAAATAATCTTTCGAATAATAATCGTTGTCATCATCAACCATACGATAAGTTGTACGAAAGATTGTCGAATGATATTCTTCAAATAATCCAAAAATTGGCGTTGTCGATAGCATATCATTTAGATATTGTAATTTTTTAAACGCTATATTCGTCGGTACGTACATTATTAGATTATCTTGTACAGCCATTGCTGCTACCATTCTTAACGGTATATCATAATCTAATAAATTGGCACGTGCTAAATCCATTGAATCGCTAATCAATTGGGCACGTGTCAATGGTGGTAAATCGATAATATTATTGATTAATAAACGCCAATTCGCCTCGTCATAATTCACAATAAAATAACCAGTTTGATTGACATTGATAAGATACCAGCCTGTTGTATTCAAATCGACAGTTAACATTGGAACATTCTTCAACCATACTGTAGGTTTAGTGTTTTGAAAATCGGGATAATCGAATGTTATCAACGATATTGGCACCCACCATGTAGCGTTATTTCGACTGTTATCATCGGTGAATAAGAAGCGTTTCTACAAAATATTGAAAAACAACTCGAATTTTATAGAGAACGAGTGTAACAAATGACTTAAAACGGGTTCCTTATATTATTTTTTCTATTTTGCGCCTTTTTTTGAAAATTTAGGGAATTTAGTTGCAATTGGTAATATTGACAGGACAACCAGAAATTCAAATTTTATGTCAATTGTCATCCATGTTTTATTAAAAAATAAGGATTGGTAACATAATCACAATATTCTTTAATAAAATCATAAATTTTAGATAAAATACCGTAAATTAAACATTAATAAGCAGTTTGGCAGCTGTCATTTGTATTTTAGTAACAAATATCCAACTACCAACCTCGGAAAATAAATAATACTAGCTAAAGTATACTAAAAGATGCGCTAATAGGCGTTAAAGCACTGTTTTTGTTGCCTTAACGCTATAATAGACGCAAAATAGAAAAATCTGGTTAAAGTTTTAATAGAATAGAATTGTACCTGTGAGAGTATCAATTTTTTATTCGCATGATCGGCAATAGCGGTAATAACAGGAAAACCAGGTTGTTCCGTCCATGTATTCATAATGTCATCAACGCTAACATCTCGATCTAATTCGTCGTTATTGTGTGCTTCTTCCGTTAACGTATCGAATAGATCTTTACGATCAGCATTACTGTATTGGTATTTTTGTAGGAATTTAATTAATCCACGTTTGAAAGTTTCTTCACCTAAGAAATGATTCATCATCCGTATAATACAAGCACCTTTAGCGTACGATAATTCATCGAAAGTCTGTCGGATTTGTTTATTGTTTCGAACATCAAACGATATCGATCTGGCCGATTCGTAAGCGTCAATATCGAAAGCCCGTGTTGTTTCCGATATTATAAATTCCTCATGGATTTTCCATAATGGTTCGACATGGTTGACACCTAAATATTGTAAATAAGTAGCGAAACCTTCTTTCAACCATAAATCCTTCCACCATTTCGGCGTTACTAAATTACCAAACCATTGATGGCCCAATTCATGGGTTAATATCATTGCAATATCACGTTGATTATTGATATTTGAATTGTTCTGATCAAATAATAAGGCACTCTCACGGAATGTTATCAAGCCCCAATTCTCCATTGCACTATAGCCGAAATCGGGTACGGCCACAATATCGATTTTCGGTAATGGGAATTTTATTGTGAAATAATCTTCGAAATAATGTAAGATTTTTGGGGCTAATTCGGCGGCGTAAGGGGTTTGATAGATTAAATTCTTACGCGACCAGATTTTTATTAATTTATCAGAGGAACCGTAGGCTTGTAGATCGCTAACTATAAAGGCTATCAGATATGTTGAAATTTTCGGGGTTTCTTTGTAACTGTCCCAGAACCAGTCTTTACGATTCACGCTAGAAAATTGACAAGAAATTAACTTTCCCCATGAAGCGATCAAAATGGGCTGCGAATGAGAAACGTAAGTCTTTACTTAACTAGACTAAAACACCCCAAAAAGTGGATTCTGACAATTTCTCTTTTATTTTCTACTTTTAAATCAAGCGCTTTGGCTCGTTGGAAAGAGCATTTCAAGCTGCACCACACAGACTTTCCGCCATGGAAAATTTTTAGTTATAAGCGGAAATTTAAACGCATGTTTTCCATATTTTCCCCATCAATCAGCCTATGTGGAGGCCTGTAAATAGAAGTTGTTCTTGTCGCTTTCCCGGATACACAAGCAAATTTTCCTCAAAAATAATATGGCATGGAAAATAGATAAAATTATCTATAAAACCATTTTTATTGTAATTATTTCTTGTCGCGGAAAATAGTTAAACATTTTCCATTAAATTTCCAAAATCGAAAATTTTCCAAAACTCAATTAAAAGTCTGTAAATTGAAAATTATGTAAAAAAAAACTCAAACTTTCAAAATTTTCGCCAATTTTCCGGAAAAACTAAAAACCGTTCGGAAAAGATTTGGAAAGTGCGTCCAATCTACTATAAATTGTGTGAAAATCATTGCTAAATAAACCAAATTAACAAAGTGATGGAAGAAAATATGAAAACATAGGTAAAAACAAAGTCGTAGATTTTCCCCCTTAACTCAAGACTCCTTTGGAATTTTCCAAAATAACAAATTCCGTTCAAAGCATTTAAATCCGTTGGAAAATAACTGAGAAATCGTTAAACAAACTTTAGCCCCTTAACCTTGATAATTCTCAAGCGACGACCTACGTTCTCAAATCCACAGCCGATTTCGATTGAAATTTCCAATCACAGACTTACTCTAAATACGATTTCTCTAAAGGCATATTGGAAATTGTCGTATAATTAGCAGGCCGGGCGATATTTATCGAGAAATTCGCTTTAAATGCTGGTTCATCGAAACAGGGGAAAGCCCGACGTGCATCAGTTGGTGAAAATTGTGTACTAGCTAAATATTTTCTTGTATTCTCATAACCATCTTCATATTGGCTCCTATAGAAGCCTTGTAAATGTTTATTAAGATATCCAATAAATAACATTTCCAAACTATAAGTGTTGTGTTTCTTTAAATTCTCTTCTAGAACAATTCGATATTTTTCTTCACCAATTATAGCTTGTTGTTGAGTAATTTTCAATAAATTATTGGTACCAATTTCACTAACACGTACAGTAGATTGATCAATTTCTATATCTTTAACATGGAAAATAATCTCGTTTGTTTCCTCGTTTACAATCAAATTCATCGTTATAGCACCATTTGTTGTTTGATTCTCAAAAAATGGTATTATTTGTAACCTTAAATATACCAATTATAGGTTAGAATAACAATGATGCGCAGTATATTTGCGCACAATTCAATTCTAATTACCTGTAATGGATTGGTGCAATATCTCTCGGTAAACGTTCATCAACATCTTGATGATTTTGTAAACTATTTGGCTTATTTATCGATAATTTTGATAAATCTTTATTATAATTATGCCGATTTGTTTGTTGTACAGTAATAGGTGATATTACATCATCACTACTACATCTAGGAACTAAGAAGAATACAATTAAGCCTACTAATACGGCCAATAGAATTGCTCCAATTGCCATTAGTGTACATAAAGCTTTCGATATTACTAGACCGTTGTTTTTTTGATTGATTGTATATTTTTTCTGGTGGCTATTATTCTCCAAATCGGCCGCCGTGGGCACACCTAACAAACCACAAAAAAATCGAAATAAAAATAAAAAAAATTGTTTATTTTTATAATTTTATAGATTTACGTACTATGTTATTTTAACCCATTTTGTGTTTATTAAAGAATAACGGAAGTATTTATTTATTGATTCTATATACAGACTGTCTCATGTAAGCTCTGTTTAAAGATTGTCAATTTCCAGCGTTGTCATGGTAACGTATTACCAGAAAGTTAGAGAATACGACGGTGCTTATCGCATAGACGCTCTGTATATTTTTGATTTGGATGTAGATTTTTAAAATGAGTATTTATATAAAGAATACATAGAAAAACATCGATGGAAATTGTTTGGAAAATCGTGATTTCTGTTTATTATTTCAACTGTCTAAAAATTAGAACGATCACTATTTATGCATGTCTGTTATTAATTAATCCAACATTGCAATAAATCAATAAATTATAAATCAATCGCATAAATTTATATGTCGAATTCTCCAAAAATACCTAATTGTTTTGATTTCAAAATAAATACCGTTTAAATTGAAACATTCTATAATCGGATTAGCGTAAAAACCTGTTTGGCATATGTTAATTATTGTTGAATTTTTATCAATGAAACAATAAGGATGATTTAACCGACCTAGGAATATAGAAAAAATTAGGTCAACTTACAAAATTTTTAGTATAACCTTTATTTAGCGACCTTTAAGTGGCATTAATTTCATTTTATTTCGTATATTTGTCGAGAAAAAACAAAAATTGGAAGAATTGTAACGGAAAAATTGGATTACCGTGATTGTAGTGCCCAACCATTTTTCGCTTGTTAAATTTCTTCTAGAAGTCAATCTGTCACACGGTTCGAGTTAATTAACACATTTCACTTTGGGTTTAATTACACGGATAGGTGTCGGAAATGTTCAAAAATGACACGGTTTGATTGAAAACAAACCGAGTAAATCTGAACGACTGGATTTCATCTAATTGTAACAACAATAATAACAAGAAAATAGCGAATAGGAGAGAGTTGTGGAAGAATTCGGGAGCGCCGCTGTGCGCACCGCTTTTCCACCAATAATTCGTGAAAAGCTTGATATTTTCACACACACACACACATAAGCACAACCGGCCGGGAAAATACTATTCGATATTTATTTTTAACTGCAAGTTTACGTAATTTTTATAGCCGATATGAATGAGGTAAGAATTATAAATGTTGCACCAGGTATGACAATTTAGACAAAAATGAAGATAGAGACTGTTATGGATTTTTCAACACTATTAAGAATATACAACGACAAAAAAGAATTAAAAACGTAAAAGTAGTTTGTTTACAAACATAATTACGGAAGTTGATTTTAAACATTCATCTTAAAATTTCTCATATTCTGCCATAAAATCCACAAATTTATCTCACTTAATCTAGATCTCTATCATCAATTCATATCACATAGAGATAACCATTTTTTTAAAAAAGAATATCCAACAATGGCTTCTATAATTTAAATTCATCTGCCGATGCATTTGTATGTACTTATACACAATAATAGAAAATGTGCGAATTGTTAAAATTGAAATAAGGTTATTGAAGCTATTCTCAATGAATCTGGGTCTTGATCACTATCTTTCAATTCACAATCAAATAGTATATTTATACTACTGTATGAATAAAATAATAGAATTAAATTACTGGGAAAATTGAGATGGAGGCATAACATTACCATTCATAACGATAATCCTAATTCAGCTCGATAATCAGAGATAATGATCAAGATTTGTTCAAGAATACCCAAAAATTATAGACAATTGTTTAATTCTCGACTAATCAAATTTAAATTGAGCAATTAAATTGATTAAAAATAGAGATGAAGACATCAATAATAGAGCTAGTGATTAAGATTCTCTACAGAATATGCAAAACTGAATCATTCGAAGTGTAGAAAATTATTTAATTCTTGACCAACATCAATGACATTGATAAATAAACTCTCCTCTATCGTTACTGTATACAATAATAGAAAATATACGAATCGTTAAAATTGAAACAAGGTTATTAGCGATTCTCAATGAATTTTAATCTCGATTTCCATATTAATTTGGCAATAAAGTTGACAATTTCATTCGAAAATTATTTTGCGAATAAAAATAGAGATTTAGATACAGATTTGTATAGAATTGTAGGTAATCATTATTGCTTATTATAGTAATCCAAATTTAACTCGACTACCTTGTAATTTTCGACTTTGTAAAATTCAATACATCTGTTTATTTATCGAATTGATTTTACAATGTGTTAAAATCAAAATTATAGCACAATCTATAAAAAGATGTCGGTACCAAATAAATCAAGTGAAACTTTGAAATACGATCATACACACATATCATGGACTCAATAGAAATTTCAATGAATCATAACCAATTCTATCGGACATCCCATAAAAACCACCCTCTCATCATTTATTTAAAAAAATTATGCAATTAACTACAATTAAATGGCAACAATGATTAATTTTCGTGTGGTTAATTTTAGAGATGACACACAATGGTTATATTTTTATGGGATATTTGGGTGTGTGTGTAATTTTATCTATGATTTATCTAAAATTAGTAACGTTCGTTAAGTAAAGTCAAAGAAATTAAGTGTAGAAGAGGCAGAATTGTTAGTTTAAATGAAATTTCTTTGAAGTTTCGAAATTTTATGTTGATGGATTACAATAATCATAACAAAACAAAAAAATTAAACCACCATATTGTTGGTATCATTTTTAATTAGTCATTCTAGAGTACACAACGAATTCTAATTATAGTGACACTTAATTGTTTTATTTTATTGAATCAGTAGCGTAACTACTGATACAATTGTGGATACAGTACGCCACTGTTTCACGTAAGAGTTACTCATTTTTAATCAGTTTTCAACGAGTTATTGGTGGTAAATCGTTTTATAAATAGTGTAATTTTGTTTATTTTTCCTTGTTAATTACACAATTGATAAGATGTTTATTTTAGAAATGTTGTAATTTTCGAGTTTTATAGTTGGCAACATTTTTAAATTCCTCTCAAACTATTTTAATAAACACACACACTCATAAAATAATCAAAGAATGTTTACTAAATTCTCATTATTACTTTTTTAAACTAAAGTCAAATGTTAAATATTTAAATTGTCTTCCCACAAAATTACTCAGACAAAAAAAATACAATAAACAAAGATAGATAGCCTGATAAAGTCATAGAAATTAATTAAATGAATTATTTCAAACAATATAATGCCGTTTAATAATAGATTCGAATCAATAAACTCGAATGCCTTCAATTCAATTCAATTAAAACCGTTTGTCTTATTCTCTAATCTTTATGATACCGAAAATTGACTTTTCGAACGAAACTAACCATCCATCAACGGATTCATTTCGAAATAATTACTCGTATTCTCATGGTTGGTTCATAATTTACTAAATTTGACATTTTCAAGTGTACGTATCAATCTACGACTGTGTAATCAAGTCATAGCCAACTGCCAAGGGTACAATAGCTATTTGCGCTGTAACTTGCGCAGTACTTATTTGTTTCATTTAAAATTCTTGTAAATTAGTGACAATTTGTTTTATAATTGGCCATGCCTTTGATATGTAGTGTCGTAACTTCACTCATATTGAATCAGATTTGACATTTGTTAATGTCAAATGAAAACTGCGAAGTAAAATACCGTCATAAATTTTGTACTGTTTGAATTGTTATCACCTTTAACATTATAGATTTTTGCAAAATTTTTCTTCTTTAAAAATAGAGGATTCACATAGAAGAAAAATCAAATATTTGCATTCACTAGTCAAGGTTTTCCCACCTATCATAATGGATTTTTTACGATTTAATCTGTAGGTGGTTTAGAGATTAGGCAAGATGTTGATCAGAATTTTATTTAAAGAAACTAGTTGAATTTTTTTAATGTTGCTAACAATTAGGTTAATATCGACAAATGGTTTACGCATACAGCAATGGCAATCGAAATAGATGCATAATCTCTTTCTAGACTTTGCATTAGAAACTTACAGTTATTTCCAATAGCGCTAAATTTATCAATAGGGTGCTATTACAGTTGGCCATGTCTTGATTATGTAGTGTCGTAGCTTGATTCGTTGTGAAATACCGTTATACGCCTTGTATGTACAGTGACGGCCAGAACAAAGTTTACGCTCTTGTGTAAAACAGGTTTTTGAGTACTATCCACCCTCTCCTTCTGATTGAATATCTCTCATGCCAAATTTTGACCACTTCTGTTACAGTGATCAAAAGCCTGTTTTACACAGAAACGTAAACTTTGTTTTATCAGGGTATCTATGATCTAAAACGACGTTGAGATTGGCGATGTTTTTCTTATGTAGAGTCGTAACTAAGTTCGGACATTTGAACACAGGTTAACAAATGACAAATTAAGTAAAACATTACATACGAAAACATGGCAATTACCCGATATATTGCAATTTAGAACAATTTAACTAACTTGATTATAGAAATTTAGACATAAAGTCAAGTTGATTTATTCGAATTGGTTTGATTGTACAGCAAAATGTTGACAGATATTTACCCAAGATTAGAACAATGACTTTGTGGGTAATTTACAATTCAAAATTGTTGGTACTTTGTTTATTTAAGCGTCTTTTTTCGAAAAATTATCTTTTTTTAAATAAATTACTATTGACCTTACTGTTTTGTAATTCTAATAAAACATTAACGAGTTTGTGGAGGATAAAAAAAAATTATGATAACGAACATTATTGGAATATTTGTGATTATCGGAGTCAAATTATATAGAAATAAACTATTTTTAATTAATAAATTTTAAAATGACTTACTTGAATATTCAGTCTTGCCAACCATTTTACAATATTGTTTAATTTTTGTTTAATAAGAAATCTAAAAATTCACCACGTTCGATTGAAGAATCCAACTAATGATAGATTGTGGTGCTAGTTCTAATGTTATACTGTTTTTATTTCATTTTTATTTGCTTGAATTATTAACAATAATCAACTGACGTGTACACATTAGAAAAATTAGAATTTCAATGTTTTTTATATTAAAAAAAAATCAAAAAATTGTAAATTCTCTTATCCACCTTCAAGATTTCTATTCGAACCGACAACTTGTCTTAAACTGATATTTGTTGTACACTTTTCGATTTAAGAAATTAAAATTTTGTAAACAAACTGGATTAGTAATAAACAAACAGAACGTATCATATGTACGTTGAAGGAAGACAAGAAAGAGAACGAAAGAGGGAAAGCGTTTTTAAGTGGGTCTAAGATTAAATTAAACCGAAAAAATTATGTATTGTTGTTTCGTCTATATTTGGTATTATAAGATGATGTCATTTTATGAGGATATAACAATATCGAATGGTAACGTATACGTGTTTTAATTGCATTGTTAATCAAACCATCAAGCCATCATGCATGACATTATTTATAACAAATTAGATATTCAACAAATAGATTTATGGCTTTCCGGCAATACAAAACGGATATGATATACGTCTTCGATTGTTTTTTTATTTCTTCAAAGTTGGTAGCGACTTTGACAATAATTGTCGTCCGAAAATAAATCCTGACATTATATCTGCAAAAGGTGTGCCTCAATTTAGTGGTAAAAGTGCATCGATTAGAACAGCCCCGGACTGACCCTGGTTGTATTTTATGCAACAACAACAACAACAGTATTAGATAATAAATAATGTCACATGTTAAAAATAACAACGAAATTTTATTAACACGAATTTCAACCACACAAATGACTCAGTATTGAGTAAATTTATTTAGAAAAAAACGACAATAAATTTAATCATTTTGAGTAAAAATAATCGTTACGTTTATTTTGCGGTTCTTTCGCAAATATTACGCTAAAATATGCAAATATGCAGCGTGTCTTACAATACTGTTACCTATAATAGCACAATTAAGACTTACGTTAGCGTATCGACAAATCTAGGGGGTTGATTTATTTTAAAAACATGACAAAAAATTTAACTATTTCGAATAAAATAATCCTGGTTGTTTCACCAATATTACACTGAAATACGCAAATATACAGAGTGTCTTTTAAATCTGCAACACTACCTCCAGTAACGCTATTATAAATTAATAATAAAGTTAAAATTGCAACATTTTGAGACACTCGTATCTCTAATGGTACGACTAAAGTTTACGTTAACGTATCCTGTGTGAAAATTCTAGGTGTAAGTGAATATTTAATGATGAAATTCATTTTTTTTACCACAAATTGTTCAATGACTTCATTATTAGTAATTTTAACACCAGAAATGACTCAATTTTGAATAAATTTATTCAAAAACTAAAACATAAATTAAATCGTTTTAAGAATGATTTTTCATTAATATACAGAGTGTCTCGTATTTTTTTACGTTATCGTTAATTGTAACAGTAAAATCTTAAAATTATTTACTATTTGTTTCTTTCTATTGATATAACTACGGCACTGCTTAGTGTACAGATAGAAAAAATTACGTTATAACCGAATCTTACACTAATTTTTATTCAAGTTAACGTATGAAATGCGGAATTCTCCCCTAATACACGTTAGCGTTAACGTTATAGCAACAAAACTGATATAACGAACTGATATACTTCAATGTAATGCACAATTTGCGTAATAGCCGAATTAAGTTGGCAATAATTGAAAGTCTTTTAAGTCACTTATAATAATAACCGAATTGTTGTTATAAAACGAATTATTTTCTCCCCTTATAAAACTGAAACCTGAAACGTTCTCTATACCTACAAATATAATATCGGATTACAAAAGAAACTGAAATTTCCGATTTTTCACTGTAGACATACAGTCTGTTTTGAAAGAAATCATAAACTACAGGATATTCTATATTTCTCTTATCTTTTATCACTTCTACTATTATTATTATTAGTGAAAACTAAACTTTCATCTCAGATTCTTGTTTGGAATAAAAATCACATCATGACACATTAAGTACATTTTTTTTCTACAGAAAAAAAATTGTTGAAAGAAGAAAAAACGTATTTTAATTGCCGTTTACAACATAATTTATTCTAAAATTAATAACATTGTCTGGAAAACTCATTAAAAAGTATTTCATAATAATATTAATGATGATAATTAAATCAAATCTGATTGTGAGTATGGACGAAAAAATTTTCCCATCTTACAACACTCAATGAAATAACAAGGGTTGTTTTCTATTAACCCCACATAAACTGGATAATATTATTGACGATCTATCTATAACAAAACCAACATCTCTAACGGAAATCATCAATACTGTAATTCTACCTGTAAGGGTGTGTTTTATTAACTAGACCACAACTACTACCCTTCTAACTTGGCCTATTTTATGAAAGATAAAAATAAAGTAAAAGTCAATGTGTCAATCTATAAAACCCCTAAACGTGTCCACATAAACCACAACCTTCTTTTTTATAGTAAATATAATTATTAATTATCTTACTGCCCTTGAAAAAATCGTGTAAAATTTCTAATGGTATAAATGTAGAAAAAACACGCACAGATGTATAATTTAGAAGGCGCCATAGAACCACCCTTAGCGGCACTTTTTTGGATCAAAAGGGTTAGTAATTAATTTTCTTGAAACAAGTGTAAACAGGGTGCGGCGGTAACTTTATAGTTTTTTTCTAGTTATTTACGAAAAATATTGGAAAATTACCTTAACTTTGTGGTGCTTTCACTATAACGAAAAATGCCACATCTACAATTTGACTAAAAGACAAGAAAAACTAGTTTAACATCCGAAAAAAATTAAATAAACCTAAAACTTGTTTATCAGACCAATAACCTGATTCTTATCGTTTAAATACAGAATGATTCTCTTTAATTGGAAATTTGTCAATAAATCGCCTCACCTATGACGAAATTGGCGGTAAATTGGTCACCATAGCAACCCGAATACGATTGGTTGAAAATTTGTAATAAAGCACAAATCGCGGGTAATTTGTTTAATTTCGATTGATTTTGGATTTTTTTTTTGAAAATTTTTGTAAAGTTTATTTATAATATTAATGAAATTAAAACTCCACCTACAACCACTAGACGATGTTTATTATTGGTTGGAACTAGAAATATATCTTACCCGAAAAAGATGCGAGATGACAGCATCCTAATCCGCCCAATAAACGAGAGGAGAGAAGTTCAAAAAAAAAAAACAGGACAGGATTTACAGTTAAATTAGTCTGTTTGTAAATTTGTGTATGTGATTTAATTAGTAACATTTTAACAACGATGTATATAATTAATTCAATTAAAAGAGGAATAATGATGAATAACAGTTGTAGTAGTAGTGATCAATTGATTGAACCACCATCAATCACTAATAGTGATTTAATTAATTATTTACCGTATCCGATTTTCGCGAATCAACAGAATTTTATAAAATCGACGATATTTGTGGAAAATCATCAAAACTACGATTATCACAATCGTTATCATAGAGGATATGAAGAAAGTCCTGAAATTGGCGGACATTCTGAAACAATTCCTGAAAATCGTCTAATTCACAATTCTGACGGTAATAATGGTGAGTTTTCAAGGTTTTCATGTTAAATTGATTAGAATCAGTGACACAATTCTACAAGACGGTATAATCTTTTGATCTATTTAAAGATTCCGCAAAAATTATCTTGATTTAATGGAAATTTCACACAAAATAGACCTCATACATTATAATAATAATAGAAAATAAATATTATTTCGGGGGTGTATTTCTATATGAATGATTGATAAATTGTCGTTTTTTTTTCCTCCGTCGTCTATTTCCTATGAGTCAAACCCACTAAACAGATGGGTCAAATATCGTTTTGACATTCAAGAAATCCAACATCGTCTCTTCCTCTTGGTATTTTTACAAGCTTGTGATTTATTAGAGGTGGATGTATCTGTATTATGGACGAAATGAAATAACAAATTAACCGTAAACAAGACGATTTTTGGCCCATTATTTACCACTCAGGGCTAAATGTCACGGTGAAATTAATTCCAAAATATGATAAAATTAACCCACCTTGAAAGTGGTTTAAATAAATCAAAAAATCGAAAAATAATTTAAAATTCGAATAACATTCGGTTATAGCGAAATTAAATGTACTTCTTTTAATTACAGGTACAAATATTGTTGAATCTCCAAATATTGATAATAATAACAATAGTAGTAATAATAAGCCAAGAAAAGAACGTACAGCATTTACGAAGAACCAAATTAAACAATTAGAAAACGAATTCATTCATTCGAATTATTTGACACGTTTACGACGATATGAAATTGCAGTTGCATTAGATTTAACTGAACGACAGGTAAATGATTAAAAATTCAATCAACATAATTAAATGCAAATATTTCTAATTGAACAGGTGAAAGTTTGGTTTCAAAATAGACGTATGAAATGGAAACGCACCAAAGGTGGTGACCATCAAATTAAACAAAAAACCAAATAAATCAAGAATTCTTATATTGTACAACATAATTATACTAAAAATGACAATAATGTAGAATTAGAGTTAATTTCTAACAAATAAACGTTTACACTATTTAGAGACAGCCTGTATAATCATTCAAACACCTGAAAGTTAGGCAACCCAAATTGCGTTATTTGTCCATACTGAACACATGTTGAGTATGTATTCTGTAATATGGATTTTTACATACTTTGAGGTTACGTTCAAATTGAAATCAATAAACGTTTTTTTCTTTAGATTAATTGTGTTAAAATAATAAAATTACCATTAATTATTTAATATAATTAGTAAATTGATTTAACAATCAAATTTATAATGTACACGTGAGTTTTGTCAAGTCGATTTGAAAATTGAGGTTATGTTCAATACGACAGTATCAACAATCAGAACTCTACCATTCCGCTATTTAACATTAAATTTATTGAAATTCTCGGAGAAAATGAGCGAAATTAATATTGTACGTAAGCCGCGATATGATGGCCGTATGAAAAAACGCCAATGGGAAGAACGACGTACCGATAAAGGTGCAGCATTCGATCCAACCGGAAATATAACAAAGAAAATCCGCAATGAACAACAAGAAGTTGAAATTACTGATAATCTAATTGAGAAGATAAAACGTCGAAAATTCGCTCTATTATTGGGCTATTCCGGTACGAATTATTACGGTATGCAACGTAATCCGAATATGAAAACAATAGAAGAAGAATTATTTGTATCGTTATTGAAAAATCAATATATAAGCGATGAGAATTTCCAACAAGTACAAACAATGCAATATCAACGTGCCGCACGTACTGATAAAGGCGTATCGGCAGCTAGACAGGTTGTATCTTTGAAATTACCGGAAAATATCGAAATTGAAAAAATTAATGAACATCTACCGGAAGTTGTACGACTATTTGCAATAAAACGTGTCACTAAAGGTTTTAATAGTAAAGGGAATTGCGATGGTCGTTCATATTTCTATCTATTACCAACAATAGCTTTCCTACCGTTCGGATTAGAAATGAAACAGAAAGGATTCCGTTTAGATGCACCGGTTTTACAAAGAATTGAGGAATTATTATTGAAATTTGTCGGTACGAAGAATTTCCACAATTTTACATCGAAAAAGAAACCAAACGATCCTAGTGCTAAACGTTTTATTAAATCATTCACTTGTGATAAACCGTTCGTTAAAGATGATGTTGAATTTATCGTACTTACCGTACAAGGGCAAAGTTTTATGTTGCATCAAATCCGTAAAATGATCGGTTTATTAATTGCAATAATCAAAGGATATACACCGATTGAAGTATTCGAACAAGCCTTTACAACGGAGAAAGTTTCTATACCTCGTGCCCCCGGTTTAGGGTTAGTTCTCGATTATGTCCATTATGATCGTTATAATAATCGTTACGGTAATGATGGAATTCATGAGAAATTAGTATGGGATGAAGTCGAACAAGAAGTCAACGAATTTAAAGAGAATCACATCTATCCAACGATTATTAACACGGAAATTAAAGAAGAATCGATGATTAACTGGATTATTGAGAAGTTATCATTGCATAAATACGATGATTTTCGAGAGAATGAAGATGATGATGATGATGACGATGATAAGAGTGATAACGAGAGAGTTCCAGTTAAAAATACTTGATATACTTACTTGATTTGATGAGTTTTTTGATTAAAATTCTAGATAACAGGAATACAGGTTGGATTTATTAAAAACCCCGTAATTCTCTTCTTTATTTATTTGTTAGTTTGCAAATCTTCTGGTACATCAACCGGTTCTATTCGATGATGAATCCCCAATTTTTCCAATTTCTCCAATTTCTGTCCGAGTTTATTCAATTTCTTCTTACACAGTCTCCGATATTTCGTCTCATCGACAGTTTGGAATTCTAACGCAATTAATCGTCGACGTCTACGCAACGCTGAATAATCACCAGGCATACTCTGTCGCGGTTTAAACAGATACGGTGGACGTTTATCGTTCGGTACAAAAATCGCTGTCAATTTCTTCTTAAACATTAAATAATTATTCATCGTTTCTGCGGCGATTTTCGCCACTTCCTCGTGCTCGAATTCAACATAACCGTAACCTTTACTGTTGCCTGTCCGCGGCGATCTGCACACTTTCACATTCAACACCGCTCCGAATTGACTGAAATACCCGCGAATTTCATTCTCGTAGAAACCGTGCGGCAGATGGGCGATGTAGATTAAACCGCCGGTTTTGGTGGATTTACGCCGTTTCGGACGTAAACGTCGTCGAATTACCAGTTTACCAGCCTGAAATCGTTGAAATTAAAAATTGAGGTTATGTTATAACAAACTACTTAATACCTTGATTCTTTGTTTGAGTCTCTGTGTTTTCTTGACGAATTTCTTTTGGTCTTGTTTAATCAACGAAATATCGCTGGAAACTTTCATTTTTATCGGTTTTTAATGAAATTTGTAAACAAAACGTGTTCTCGGTTGGATTTGAAAAAAAAAAGGGACATAACCTCAAAAATCAACTAATCGAAGAGTGCTCAGTGCTAGATAGAACCAGTACATCTCTCTCTAATACGATTAATTAGAAGAGGACAAAAACAAAGAACGGTATATTGCGCACCAATTTGCGTCATTCTAAATTTTCAACAAATCTAATACCAATCTAAATAAATAAAAATACAAAAACCCTAAATAAAATAATCTAAAAATAAATATAATTCTAACATAATTCGCTTGATTATCAATTAAACAATCAAAATTAACAATTTCTTGCACTAATAAAAAATGTATTCAAATGCTAATTATTGTGGAAACAATTAGATCTAGGGTTGTGTTGTTTCTTACAGTTGGTGATAGTTGATTTGACGTTTGTGGTGCATAATTGGTGGAAGTTGTGATTAATTTATTGTGGAAAATTCGATTTTTCTTATCGGGAAATTTCTAACATAACTGATTGTTGTCTTATAATTTTAATTAAATTTTAGATTACATCGAATTTAAAGGAAAAATGTGTGGTGGATTTACTTGTTCAAAGAATGCTTTAATTACATTAAACATCCTCTATATTGTAAGTTGTAATTATTTGAATAATTAATGAGTATTTTGTTTTAATCGATTAATTATCGACAATTTTGCCAGGTGGTGGCTTTTATATTGATTGGTGTTGCCGTTTATGGACGTGCCGCTTCATTAGTCACTAATCTACCAATAGTTGGTGGTATTCTAGCATGCGGTATCATCCTGATGTTGATATCAGTGTTGGGCTTAATGGGGGCTGTTAAACACCATCAAGTGATGTTATTCTTTGTATCCTTATCATTATTAAATTAAAAAAAAAATAATTAACCGGAAATTGCAATTTTGAGGTCTTATTGTAGGTGTATTTCCTTAATTTTTTTTAATAGTACATGGTTATATTGTTTTTATTATTTTTGATACAATTCTCTGTAGCTTGTGCTTGTTTGGGTGTTAATGAATCACAACAAATACAATTAGCTGAAGAAGGCTGGAGTCGCGTTGATAACAATACGAAAATTGAAGTACAACAGGTCTTTAGTTGTTGCGGTTTTGATGAAAATATTGATAAGAATATACCACATCCGAGTTGTGATATTATTCAAGTATATAAACCACATGATTAATTATTATTTAATTAATTTAATTTCTAATTATAGGCTCAGTGTTGTCCAAATCCGGAAGATCAACATTGTGAATGTCCGCCGTGCATTAATAAATTGCAAACAACAATCAATTATGCTTTTAAATTATGTGGATGGATTGGTTTATTTTTCAGTTTAACAGAGGTAAAATAAAAAAAAAAATAATCAAAGGATACAGGATGATTCACGCTGGAATCCTTATTCATTGTTGTTCATTTTATTGAAATTAATAAAACAATCAATAATGGAAGTTATTGGAATAGAAATATCGTTTAAAGAGGGTTTAAATGTTAAAATTTCAAGATTTACTCCAATTTATTGTATTATGGAATCGTTATCGTGAATCCTCCTGTATGTAAGTGAGCCAAAGGTTGGCCTGTTTAAAGTATCGGGTCTAATTGAGTTTCTGAAATATACATCTTAGAAAATATTTTTTTGTTCTATCAACCCCCGGTGTATGAGCTAGTGCACCCTACTTTATAATTAAAATATTTTCTAGGGGTATTTCAGGTAGATAAACGGCTTTAAACCAAGCCATCCTTTTGGTTCACCTGTATATCTAGTGTATTGCGGTATTTCACCTCGCAATTGACCATCTCTTGGTTATATGTCGTAGATTGGTTCAGACTTTATTAAATTTGATATTTGTTAATATATTTTTCAAACGTCTGAACAAAGCTACGACATTACTAACTGCGAGATAAATTACCGTGTTACACTCCATATATTGATTACTAATTTGAACTAATTATTTTTTAATTAATTAATTAATTAATGGTAATGGTGCATGTTTCAGTTTATGGGTGTTTTACTAACAGTTAGATATCGTAATCAAAAAGATCCTCGAGCTAATCCTAGTGCATTCCTCTAGTCATTTAAACGTGTCTTTTTCTAAACAAACAAACAAATTGGTGGGTTTTTGGTGTTTTAATTTTCTAATATTACTACCAGTTAACAAATACAACACCTAATTAGAAACATAATGGGCCAAATAAGTAAACGTAAGTCGTTAATTGTACCGATAATACTAGACATTAATTATTAATTTAATAATATACTACGAACTCAAGTTATAACCAACTTCAATGTACACTAACAGTGGTATCAAGTTACGATTTACGTTTTCAATTAATCGCCAATGATTCTAATTAGGTGTTAATTGTTGTTGTAATTAATAAAAATCTCAACAGTTAGCAGGCTTAGCATTATCAAGACGGTACCGTAATCAAGCTGATCCATATGAGAAATTAGCAACAGCAGTTTTTCCACGACATAATTTTACATATTAACACAAAATAAAAATCTAGTCAGAATTATTTCAATTGAAAAAAAAATAAATAAACAAAAACGAATAGTCAACGTATGTTCTACCAAAGATTTTGTAGGTTTTATTAATTTTTTATCAATTAATTAATGGAAATTTTAGCAACAATAGCCTTAAAATAGTTTAAATGTGTGATAATTGTCTCTATTCCATTTTATAGTGTTGTTTGAGTTTAGATAACAACAAAAGGAACCAGTAAAGGCTGTTATTTAGGAGCGTCTATTTTTCAATGAAATTCCAATAATTAACTGAATTAACAATAATAATAATAGTAGTGTTTGTGTACACGTAATTGATGATTAATTAGTAGTTTAATTGTAGTTTCATCGATGATTTTTTTTTCGTAAAATTTAAATTGTGCCGCCGAATTGATTGAGATTATTACAAATCATAGTTCAATTGTTAGTTGCCATAGTGGCTCGAATTTGTTGGTTGTAATTTGAACAAAACACAATCGTGTGTTTCATTTTGTTTTAACAGACAACTAGATTGTTTAGATGTATGATTCTATCGACTGATTGAGCTTCGTGTAGGTTTGCTAAATTGTAATAAAATTGTAATTGCAATTCAGATTTTATTAATTTATTCTTTGTACATTGCTACATTAAACCAAGTCATGGCAGTTGTCGGTTTTAATTGGAAAATAAATATAATAACTAGTAAAAGAATCTCATATCTACACCATTGTTGTTGTTGATTAATAGAACGGTATATGGTGCGGATAGTGTTTATAGAATCCGGTATTTTCTTGATGTCCCAATAAACTCTGTTCATCAATACCATTATTGACGCCATAAACGGAACCACTGCCACCATATTTCTTCTCACCATAACCACCAGTGTTGGCTTTACTGTTATCGATAACGTGTTGACTATTGAAATGTCCTTGATTCTTACGTCCACCAGCGGCGAATTCATCGTTTTCATGGCCGCCTTTATAAGATTGCGAACCCAATTGTCCGAAACTACCCGATTCACCTTTGAAGTTGAGTTTACCGCCTTCATCATGGGCCTCATCGTAGTATTCTTCAGTTTTACCAGTTTCATCTTTATGATGTGAGGATTTGTAGCCTTTAATTACGTGGCCTTTTTTGTGGCCGGCTTTCTCATTGACTTCACCGCCGTTTTTTCCTGAAAATTGTCAAATTAGTTGATAGTAAAAGGGGTTTAGTTGTTGTTACCTTGTTGGTTGTAATGTTGACCGCCGTAGTAGGCTTTACCGTCTTCTAACGCTTTTTTACCACCGGCTTGATCGTTGTAATAGCCAGATTGGCCTTTGGCGTCTTGAATTTCAGCAATTCCTTTACTGAAACCTTGGTTACCGGCTCCGAATTCTTCACCGCCTTTACCGGAAGCTTTTTCGAATTTTAAATCGTTTAGATTCTTCTTGCCGCCGCTGTAGACGTTCTTATCGACGAATCCGCCACCGTAGCCATGGAGAAGTGGAGCGCCAATCAAACCAGCACCACCGGCCCCGATTCCAGCACCACCAAGACCGATTCCAGCACCGCCGCCTCCAATTCCAGCACCACCAAGACCGATTCCACCACCGCCAGCTCCGATTCCAGCACCACCAAGACCGATTAAACCGGCTCCACCAAGTCCACCGGCTCCGATTCCGGCACCACCGAGTCCGATTCCGGCACCGCCAACACCTAGACCGATCGGAGCGACGGTTTTCAAAAGACCGGCGCCGCCTCCGTAACCGAGACCACCACCATAGCCGAGTCCGGCGCCGCCGATACCGGCGGCTTTATAACTACCAGCACCAACACCATAGCCGAGTCCACCGCCGCCGATACCGCCTCCGATACCTGCTCCACCTAGACCGATTCCTCCGACGCCGCCACCTAAACCGATTCCGCCGGCGCCTCCACCTAAACCGACACCACCTAGGCCGATTTGCGGGTAGTAACCACCTTCGACGACATGATAGCCACGGACTGGGATTGTTGTAGCATCTGTTTGCATTACATCTTCAGTTTCAAAACGATATTTATACAATGGTGGTCTACCTGCTGTGTCTTGACTAAAGACAATGACAAATACGGTCAACAAAACCAAACACTTCTTCATTGTTGCCGAAGGTACTGCTCAAGAAGTAAGAAACTATAAACTTTATCGGGAGAACTCAAGTTTTGAACTGTTGTTTACCGATTTTCGTTGTCGTTTATATATTCGTCAAGTTTTGTTGTTATTAAATTGCAAATAAAGCGTAAAGATTTGCTTCATTGATCATTCTTCAGTTAATGGAATTTTCGTAGTTGTTTTTTTCTAATTGTAGAAGAAAACCAACCGAAAAAATAGTGGAGGAGGTACGACCTTACCAATGACAAAACACACGAACTGAAGTGTGCCAACTTTATCGACCTTGATTGATACGATTTTTTCGGCTTTCTTCAATCACAGGAAGTACACTTTAAGACGAATTTTAAGCCAATTTATTATTTAAGTCAAGTGTATGTCCGTAATCAAATCGGGAAATTAGCAATTTAACAAATATTCTAATTACCAAGAAGGCTAATGGCCCATTGAACAATCAAACAACAACCAATCGGTAATTATAAAAATAATGAAGGTTGAAATTGATACAGAATCGTTATGATTATTAATCATTATCATGAAACAACGGAATTTTACCGGCATGAATCACAAATTCTCCGCTCCTGTCACCAATTTTTCTCATTTCTTGACGTAAACAAGGCGGTTTTCCGGATAAACAATCGATTTCAACCCTAGTTGATGATAATTCCGTTATCTTGAAAGCTGATCAACCCTTATTATAATTCACAAATGATCAAAAATAATAAAGATAAAGATGGAGATTGAGCAACCATTATTTTGTTATTGGCAAATGATCAATACGCGAGTTAATAATAATAAAGATACAGATGAAGGTTGATATTTTTAGATAATCATCATTATTGAGCATAATTTTGAAATAAAGCGGAATTTTACCGAAATGGGTTGCTAAATTTAAATCTCAGCCACCCTTTTTTGTTTCATTGATTCTTTATATTTATGAAAAGATTAAGATTTATTTAAAATCAGCACCCTTATTAACGATTTCATCCCTTTTCTAACGTCGCTTATGAATAGTTATATAAACAAGAGTTGGAAATTGTTGATTGTAATTATCGATCTCTATTGATTTTAAATATTTATGAATATACGGATTTATTCGAATCAGCACCCCTTTTTCTTATTTTCGAAAACCATTTCTCCCTTATTATGATTTGTAAATAAGAGCCGAAAATCTATCGATATTAGTAGATACGTGTGAGATTAAGGTACCACCACCAGCAGCTGATGGATTCGATTGTCTACCCTGTCAATTTTCCTCCCCTACTTCCCTTTTTGTCCCACTAACAATAAGTTGTACGAAGGATAACAGGTATCAGGGAATTTTTCGTTAACAGGATAACAGAAAACCACCCTATTTCGTACAGATGTCTAACCGAACAAAAGATGGTAGTGGTAGGGTGGTGGTGGTGGTAGTGAATCGAAAACGCACCCTTATTCTACGATAGCGGTCGATTCATCGCACAACAACGACGCACCCTTTTACATATTGTTCAATTTCAAATAAAATCAAAAAAATAATAGTGTTTTGTGTAAATTCAATTGAAATTAGTGATTGTTTATTAAATTGGCCTGAAATCGAATCGAAAATGTCTGTGTCGGATGAAGAAAGGGACGAGTAAGTACGATTATTTTTTTGTGTGATTCGATTGCAAAAACCGGCGTAATTCCGTCCTAGATTTCGGCGTTAATTCGGTGAAAATTCACACCCAGTTTCTTGTTGATTTTTCCTCCATTGTTTCACGACAATAATTGTGCGGTTCGATTGAATCGTTTTAGGAACGTTATTGATTCGTTAACCGAAAAACGGATATTAGACAAATTTTCGATTATTTTATTCATTATTGTTATGATTTATTAATTGTTATGGTTGTTTGCATTCTATGGTCATGGTCATTTGAAAAATCCACTAATTAGAAAGGCCAAATATCAATTTCCTATTGTTTACTTGAAATAAACATTGATGAATTACACAGCAAAATATCCACTCAAATCTACCAATAAATTCGTCCATTATATTAAAACAAGGCGAAATAAGATACAGATGGGGATTAATCAACCGAACACTGCCAACAGGACACTAGTTGCTCGAAACTTAAATATTGATTGACGAAACACTTGCGAATTTGTCGAAAGTTTTCCTTTTCTATTCGATACAAATTAACTGACAGGAAAACTGCAAGGAAAATTGGGGAGTTTCTAGAGTAATTTTTCGTTTTAAATTTTGATCGACAAGTATACGAAGTGGAAAACGTGTAATATTTATTGTGTTGACTATGGTTTTATTTAATAGAGAGCGGTTTCAATTGAATTGACGAGGTCAAGGTTGACGGTTATTAATAAATACAGTACTCCATTTGTAAATTGAATATAAAGATGTTCAAATAGTTGCATACTTTTATACTGCAGTTGTTTAAATGGTTGTCTACATTGTATCGCAATTTCTATTCTTATAGAATTTATAATAAATTTATAGAATTTTTGAACTAAACTTAAAATAAATGATTTATTAATAGATTGAATAGATTAATAGATTAAAAAATAAGAATAATTTCTACATTTATGGTGGATGTATTTCATAATTTTGCACAAATCTTCATTATCTCTAATCAAAATAATGCTTTATTCGTTTATTATTGATTTTTTAATAATTTTAAGTACAAAATTACAGGGGCGTATTAGTTTGTATTCTATTTGAACAGTTAAATTGGTTGCATACCTTCCATTTCAAATAATTTGCACAGTAATTTGTGTTGCCTATCTTTTTTGGGGTGGTGTAATGGTGTTTGTCTATATTCAATTATTGAATTTTCCTAGAATTTTGCCAATTGTTTACTTTTCTTATCGTCATTGATGTTATTAATAATAACATCATAAAACAGTACTATGCGATTTTGATAATAACTTATTATCAAAATCGCATAGTACTGTTTTATGTCCTTCAATAGAATGCGTATACAGGCGGTCCTTATACAGCCCCTTTCTCTTTTCTTTCCTGTATGAGACTAATTGTAAGTTTAAAAAACGAGCGCTTTAGGGCGAGTTTTTTAATGGTCGAATGCAGGAATTGACTTCTGAAACGAGTTTCTTATACTATTTTTTCTATCTTGCCCCCTTTTACACCCTTTTTTAATAAAGAAATGAACCCTTGAAATTTAGGGAATTTCGCGACAGTTGGTGTCAACTAGCGCAGCCGTAGATTACTAAATTCGCGCGACATTTTAAATTAAAAATTGTTTCAATTGTTTTTTCTTCTGGACTTCCTCAATTGTTTTATGCGCTGTTTTTTTGAAAATAATAATCAAATCAAAATTTTATCTCAACAAATAACGTACCTGGGATTACAATAAATTCCAGCGATACGTCTAATGTAGTTATAATAATTGATCATTCAACGAGAATAAATAAAGACAAAATAATTTGAGGTTATGTTGTCAATGTTGACGTTTGTTTAACGTAACAATAATCACATTGAATATGAAAGGCGCATGCGCAAGCTGCCAACTTTGAGAAAATAAATTATATTAGCTATTAAAATACCCAAAAGGAGTGCGTTAACAGGTATTAAAGCACTCCTTTTGTTGACTTAATAGCGCTACTATAGACGCAAAATAGAAAAACATATTTTAAGGATTTATAGGGGAGTCAATGGTGCACATTCCAGTGAAAATTGGACTATGTAGCTTGTTGGGAAATTGGGGAAAAAGTGATTTTTGTCGAAAATCTCAAAATTTTCGTCAATCAGTTTTTTACATAAATGGACTCTGGATGACTTGAGGATTCTCGGAAAACTGTTTTTTTTTTCGATTTTCTAGCACTGATCCTGAAAAAAATTGAAAAACTGGTTTCTCCTACATCGATCGTAAATGTTACGAATGTATTGCATTATGAGCTACGTGGACCTAATTTTGCTAAAATGTTCTCTGAGAACCCTCCTATAAATCCTTAAAATATGTTTCCAATCACTCGATAATTAACAGACGTTTTGGCGCTGCAAACACCTTTAAGAGAAACGGGCTGTAGACAGGTTGTTTGAAAATACATCGACATTGTATATTTTATTTGTACTACAATTAATAATAAAGTTATTTAAAAATAAATAAATAATTACATAACAGGATCATTTGTAGGTCACTTACTAAGCCAATGACCTTGACCTTTTTTCCTTGAATTTGTTTTTTCTTATCTATTTATTGGTTATTTCATCCTGCCACTCCTAAAAATAATCACTTTTATCTTTCATTATCATTTATCGTAATAACTATAACTGATGCTTACTTAGAGTGATCCATAATTAAGACCCATTTGAAATTTGTAATTTCTAATTATTTCGAATTAATTATACAAAAATTTTTTTGTTAACCAGCGATTGTAAATCGAGTCGACTTTGTTTATTGACGCCATTTGTGTAACAAATGAAGTTTGATTTAATTCTCGACACTCAATCTTATTTTCTACAAGAAAGATTCTGATTAATTAAGTTTTGATCAATTTAATGGGTCATTTTTATTACAAAAGAATTTTATTTAATTGTAAGTAGTCGACTATGAATTTTGTTTTTGTTATAATAAAGCCTAATAGATGTGCAATTACAGGGGATAATTTTCGATAATTAAATTGACAATTTTAAATAACACGACAATTATTTTCTTCTTTTAACAATTGTATGGAAAATATTTAAAAATCTCTTATTGCTGGTACAATCTAGTACGATCTAGTAGTTGTTAATTGTTTGAAACAAATGAATTCTTATTAAATAATCGACAGGTACTCCGATTGTACAACGGTATTTCTTCGTCTCAGTTGGCTGTGTCTGTCATTACGTAACGTGTAGCTTTGTTCGGATACTTAAAAATACATGCAAATGTCAAATTTCCTAAAGTATGGACCAATGTACGACAGTACGTAATCAAGCCCAGCCAACTTTGTACAACAGTAGTGTACAGCAACAACAGTAATGTACAACAGTAGTTGTACATTATCTAACAAGGAAAAGGACACAACTGTCCTCCGATTTTGATAAAATTTGGTAAACAGGTAGAGCTCCAAAAAATAGTCGATGCATATTTTTTTTTGTCTGCCCATATTTACTTTAAGGGGGTGAAATTGCTCCTTAAAGTTAACCCCCAAAACACATTTTTAGCTATATCTCGAGAACGAAACAAGATATCGAATTCATTCAAAAACTGAAATATTCTGCACAACCAAT
Organism: Hycleus cichorii; assembly: GCA_013841215.1. Lineage (NCBI taxonomy): Eukaryota > Metazoa > Arthropoda > Insecta > Coleoptera > Meloidae > Hycleus > Hycleus cichorii. The sequence goes on from JACDRQ010000211.1 coordinate 103,574, forward strand.
ACTATATTATGACCCAGCAGACAATAACCCTCCGGTTTGCGGAGGGTGAGAAANATCACAGCAAAATAAGCAATATTGGCCAAGTTATGAAGTCAAAAAATACGAAAGATTTTCTTCTGTAACTCAAAATACGAGTACTATAAATAGAGAATGGAAAATCTGTGATCACGCGATTTTTCCTTGAAAATAAGCAAGTTTTCCACATAAAAACAGTCTAATTTTAAAGTCCATAAAATCGTCCACAAACCGAAAAAAACCTGATGCAAACGATTATTTTTAACAGGTGAAAATGGCTAACAAATTTCCCCATGATTTTTCCCGAATTTTCAAAATTTTGATATTTGGCCTTTATTAGGTACATCAATTCCTCATGTATAAGTTTTCCGAAAATGTAACATTTAATTTTCTGGTTTTAAAATCGTGCAAAAAATCTTCAATTTACAGTTTTTCTTAATTTTCCGGAAAATTAGCACGTTGATTGGAAAATTTCTTTCGTATTTGGAAAGCCTTTTCAATTTGCCATCAATTAAACCCCATATTGCAAACAAACTGATATAAGCTAAGTTATGGAGGAAAATTTAAGAAAACCTGCTTCTAGATTTTCATCTATAACTCAAAATTTCCACATTTTCCAAAATTATAAAATTCCTATTATGCAACTTGAAATGCTCTATCGAGTAGGTCCAAAAATTTAAATTTTCATCAAAAAATACACGGGAAATCGTTGAAATTTCCGCTTTTTACCGACTTCTGGCACCTAATTGGTAAGAATACTAGTTGAAAATTTTCCACTATAAATTTCCAATATTTCTACAATTGAAATTTTGGAAAATTGACCAATTTTCTGTAAATTTTGAAATGAGATGTTCAGTTTCCAAATTTTAAACTGTTTCGCCGAAATGGGAGCGAAATTTCCAAATTTTCGTCGATTTTCCGGAAAATTAACAGCACAACTAGAAAATTTCTTACAAATTTAGAAAATGCTTCCAATTTGCTGTACATTACTTGAATATTACTGCAAAATAAGCAAATTTGAGCAAGTAACTGAGAAAAATATAAAAAATTGTAAAAAAATACAAAAAAACATCCCCTAAGATTTCGCTCTAGAACTCAAAATTGCACTCGAATTTGGACAAATAAAAAACACCAATATATAGTCCTTGAAATACTTTTTCAAACTATATTTAGATCATTAAAATCCTTTCTAAAATAATTGCGAAATTTAGGAACAAACATTGCCAATTTTCACACACCGATTCATCGGTTACAGGTGATTAAAAACTTTGAAATAATCCAACAATAGCAAATGGAATTTAATCAGTTACAATCTACAACTCTCAAAGAGCCGGTAGAATTTAATTAAAACGCTAATTAATTACCTACAAGATCAAAATAAATTTCAATTACAATCGACCAAAATTCAATTAATCTAAAAAAATAATCGAGACAAAAATACATGAATCAAATCCACAATTTGACTAGTTCAATCTAATTTGATCGAAAATTGGGCAATAAAAACCAATTAATTTAGAACCATTTAAAATAGCCTCTTTTATCGGGCGATTTTGGCGTTGTTGGTGTTGTCGGAGTTGAACCTCTCCTATTTGCATTATTAACATTTTGTGTTAATTTCAAAATCGAATTCGTTTGTGTCTGCAACATATCCTCATATTTCCTAACATCATCCATCGACATATCGATCCATTCATCAATCCAAGCGAACGCCTGCCGATGACCCAACAATAATACTTCTCGAATACACTAAAATAGACGATTGAAAAATCGAAATAAACCAACAAATTGTAATTACTGAATGGATAAAATCTTCAACTTTAGTTTGAAGACCGAACACTTCAAACGAAGCATTTACTAATTTGTACGAACACATGATTGGATTGTGATTCGTACGCCAACCTTCAACCAACGGCCCACGACCGGTCTTTTTCGACTGGAAATAACGCGAATCCTCCTCTTCTTTATAATGTTTCGGACTCAATTCATCATAGGCTATATCGATATGATCGACGATACGTTCAGCTAAACGTTCTGGACTTAAATTCAAACACTACAAATTTTCGAATTATTTCGATTATTTTGCAATAAAATGACACGATTTACATTCTCCGTACATCCGTTATTGTTCTCATATTTCGTCTGTATCGAGATATTGAAACGTGGCACAAACGAACACTGAAATTTCAACATTTTTAAACTGTCTCGATTGATTTATCGAATTGTTGCCTTACGGTATATTCGGTCACCGTGTACGGATAATAATTCCAAGCCTTCTCGGTTATGTAGAAGATTTTCGGACAAATCGCTTGCACCCAATACGGTAGACGGCTGTAAATTTGAATCGATATCAAAACAAATAGCGATTGAAACACGCCTATAACCTGGATAAATGGATCCGTTTTTCGGTATATTGCCCTTTACCGTGTTGGGGATCCTCACATTCACGATTCTCGACAACTTCAACACCCTCACCGTCGCCGGACTGTTCCAAACTGTGCCGTGCGATCATGTAAAGCTGCCCGACTTGATACTAGAACTCGAACTCAATAATTTTTCGATATTAATCGGTTTATTGTAAATAATTATACCTCCTCGACTGTTAACGGCATACAAATTCGATACTCTTTCGTCAAAACCATAATTATACGTGTTTATAATTTTTACAACTTGGAATTAACCTCAAAAATTTTGACAAGCATAAACAAAACCGGCGCGCAGGCGTCGCCATGACGTCAATCCACAAAGCATTAAGCCGTGTTTCCACCGGAATCGCCGCGATACACGCCACCTATACGACCTCATTTTAACGATAATAACCCACAAACTATCGATAACGAATAAATCTATTGGTTTTAAATTAGAATCCTCGATTAAATTTACAAATATTCCACTAAATTCGAAGGGAATTCAGGTGTTAACAGTTCTTAAGCTACCGTAGTGACGTCACTCGAGCAAGCGGCGATATTAGAGCGCGTTCCGATGAAATTATCCATTGTATTGCTTGATAATATTAAGAAAAATAACGCAAATATTGCCGTATATTGTTAATTGGATTTACTAAAATTTACTAATAGTTTTTGTAATTATTGATGAAATAAAATAGAATTTACTAGGATATTGTATAAGTCGGCCGTTGTGCATATCACAGGCTCTAGATGCTTTCCAGTATTCGCCGACAGCGCTATCTGGCGGCTGTCAGTAGTAACCGCCAACAATCCGATTTCCGTTACTGTCATTCGTGTAAATTGTTTTGTTGGGTTTTCCTGGAAATTATTTTGGAAAGTTCCATTGGAAAATGTCGATTTTCGGTTCATTAATGGGCGATTTAGAAGACGATCCGGTTTTCGGGTAAATTTCCCAATTTTTCCCAGTCGAATCAATCAAATTTCTGTATGTGTGTGTGTTTTGTAATAAAAACAAATCCGCCATGCTGTTCTAGAAATTTCAAATTGTAATTTTTCAATAATTAATTAATTAATTTGTTTTCTATTGATTTTCTAGATCGCATATGAATATGGTGCGACAAATGAATTCAATGATGAATTCAATGTTTAGTGATCCATTTGGTGCAATTGGTTTTGGTGATTTTGAACAACAACGTAATAGTAATCATCATCATCAACATCATCACCACCATCATCATCATCGTATACATAATGCATTGATGCCGTTCACTATGCCGATGATACCGAACTTTAATCGGCTATTAAGCGGCTCATTAGATTCATTAGGTGGTGCCAATACTAATGCACATTCATATAGTAGTAGTACTGTTGTTAGTATGTCGTCCGGACCAGATGGACGTCCTGAAGTCTATAAAGCCACATCTAGTACACGAACCGCTCCTGGTGGTATCAAAGAGACACAAAGAACCGTCACCGATTCCAGGTAATTATCAAACCACAGGACTGGAAGTTGGTGCCAGTTGAAACTTTAATCGACGATTTCTCGTTTGTTTTTCAATGTAAATTCAAGGCTTTGGCGTTGTTCGAAAGAGCCATTCAAGCTCTATTATTGGGATTTTATAGGTTTGGAAAAAATTGTGGAATTGTTGTGTTACTTGAACTTCTAGATTTCCATCTATAACTCGAAATTCTTACAACTTTTCCCAAAATTATAAGATCCCTGTTATAGAGCTTGAAATATTCTTTTGTATAAGCCGAAAAACTTGTATTTAAATTAAATAATTAACAAGAAATAGTTCGTTAAAGTTGTTTCTAGAAACAAATCTAATTGTTTGCTTGTTAGAACTGGTACAAAAAAGATGGCTATTGGTCATCATATCGGTGAACGGGCTCATATCATCGAAAAAGAACACAATATGCATACAGGTGATCAAGAAGAACGTCAAGATTTTATCAATTTAGAAGAAGAGGAAGCTGATGATTTCAATCGTGAATGGGAAACGAAAACCCGCAGTCGATCGGAAATTCCACGTATTACAGCATCAACAACAAGAAATCGCCATAATTATGGCGGTAGTAATCCCAATTTATTAGCAATTACAGGTGGACCAAGGTAATTGATTTTTATAGAAAAAAAACAAATAGAATTATAAATTACGCTCGCTTTATTTGCACTTCAATCTGTCTCTATTCCATTAATGTAGTGTTAAAAACGGTCAAAATTGTATAATTTTTTTGTAATTATTATCGGCATGTATCTGTAGTAGTAATAGAGGACGTGTAAGACAAGCCACGACGATGACATCAGCTGTACCACCGGTTTTAACATCTAGAAGGAGTATACGGGCGTCACCATTGACGATGTCTTCGTCAAGGTAGGTTTTAAGAAAATTGCGTGCGATTAGAAGAAGAGCCTGTGTATGATCACCATTCCCAATTATTTCCCCACTTTTCTACTTTAATTAAGGTTGTATTTACTCGATTTAAAAAATTTTAATTCGAAATTTCGGATTCGTAAATACGACCTTTTATCATCTCAATTTTCACCATTAACATCATGAATTTTTACGAGAGAATACATTTTCATTTGGGATCTGGTGTTTCATTACAGGTATTCACATCAATATTAGAATGATTTAAATATTAACGATATTTCCACTATTACAAATATAAAAGTAAGTAATTCCTATTCCTTTATTTCCTTATTGTTGAATAATTTTTTAATTATAGAAGCTTTAATTCGACTAATTGGTTGATCGTTCTTTTATTTCAAGATTTTATTAATTTATTGTTAATTGGTTGTTTTAAATTTAATTTTAGTTCTGTGTCAAGTAGGACTCCTTATAGTACAACGGTTCCAGGCCATCATAGAAAACAGAAAAATATCAAAACGGTATCTGGACCATCACCATCATCATCATCATCACCATCACAACAAGAAAAATAAAAACGGTGAAGGAATTAGAATTTAGACAAGTTTCATTTTAATTGATGGGGGATAAACTTTTTTGTATTAAATCCTAACTTGTCTTGATTGTTAAGAAAATTCTAATCACAAATCGAACTTTCCATTTATTTTTGTATTAATCTTGATCGAGTTTCATTTTTGTTAGTATTCTATTAGTTTTCTTTGATTTTTCGCTAAAAGAGCGATTATCGAAAATCACCCCAATTTCCCACTTTAATTCAATTTGTTAACTAGTCAAGAGGATATAAAATTTTTTGGTCTACAGATGCACATTTTCAGTTGTTTTATTGTAATTTGTTTTGGGAATTTGCGGTGATATTTGAACGTTATTTGTAAAACTAACGGGGCTCTTTTAATTGGAATTATTGGCCAAATTGTCTTCTCTTAATGTTGTTGGTGGGTGAAATAAATATATTGTAAACTGTGAACTTTTTTTTGGCTATTTATGTATTCATGATGTAATCTAGATTTAGAGGTTTTGAAAAAAAAATTGTAATATATTAGTTAAGAATTATCGTATTTCAACATTATAGTAATAAAGTGATAATTCGGAAGGTGTTTTGATTGTTGCGAAATTTGAATTTCCCGCCGTTTAAACTATTGTTGCCAACAGTGCTACAATATTTTCACTGGTAGAATTCATTCTAAATGCAAATGAAATTTACAATTCTACAATTTTGTGCTAAATTATAATATACATACATATATTATAATTTTAATTTATATGATAATTATATTTTTGTTATATTTGTGAATAATCGAATTTCTGTGGGGAGCTGCAATTAACGGTTGGTTACTAGTGACAGTTGTGTGTGTTTATCGGTATTGCAGAGCCCTACTTTTCGTTTTGTTGATTTGTGGAAATTTATTTATTTATTATCGTTAAATTGGGGTAAATTCATGTAAATTTTACGGTAAATTATGTTAGAATTGTGTGTAAATTGTTAATTATCGTGTACAATTGGTGGAATTTGAAAAAAAATCGAATTTAATGAAATTGTTGACGTGTTCTTGTCATCTGGTTGTCAAACAAGTCGAACAAACAAATTTAGGTCTGCAAGCCACGTTGGAAGTCCTCTAACCAATTTGTTTTCAATTAAAAATACTCGAAAATCAATCAAGAATCAACAAATAATTTCGAAATAAAGTAAGTTGTATAATTCGCTAATAATTGTATCAATTGTTGCATTTTTTTTAGAAACAATGAAAATTAAAGATATCGAACGTACGGCCAATGTGGCGTGGTCGCCGAAAGACCACCCGTCAATCCTGTTAGCCGCCGGTACGGCCGCCCAACAATTGGACGCCTCGTTCAATACAAATGCAGCATTAGAGGTGTATTCGTTGAATTTGAACGAAATCGGCCCGGATTGTCTGCTAAAATCGTCAATATCGAGCGAACAACGTTTCCATCGTTTAATTTGGGGTCCGATTGGTGTCGGCGATAACGGTACAATCATCGGTGGTTGTGATGGTGGTCTAATTAAAATCTATTCAGCAACGAAATTATTGAATAATGAGAATTGTCTGTTGAATCAACCGTGCAAACATCAAGGACCGGTGCATGCGTTGGATTTTAATCCGTTTCAACAGAATCTATTCGCTACCGGTGCTGGAGAATCGGAGATTTTCATTTGGGATATGAACAATACCAATACACCAATGTCGCCTGGTTATTTTTACGATTATTATTGTAATAATTGAATTAATTTTAGTTTGTTTAGGTGCGAAAACACAACCGTTAGAAGATGTATTATCGGTATCGTGGAATCGTCAAGTTCAACATATTTTAGCTTCAACATTTGCATCGAAATGCGTTATTTGGGATTTAAGAAAGAATGAACCGATTATTAAATTAACCGATACAGTATCGAGGGTACGTTGGAAGATGGTAGCTTGGCATCCGGAAGTTGCAACACAACTCTGTTTAGCGTCAGGTATAAATCGATAATTATTGAATTATAATTGTGAATTTCTTATTTTATAGAAGAGGATCATTCGCCGATAATCCAATTGTGGGATTTACGGTTTGCAACATCCCCATTGAAAACATTCGAAAACCATCAACGTGGCATCTTATCAATAGCATGGTGTATAGAAGATTCAGATTTATTGATAAGTTGTGGAAAAGACAATCGTATATTAGCATGGAATCCAAATTCGATAACACCAACAACTACCCAAACAACAACAACAACAAATAATGAATTTTTAGGTGAAATTGCCCATACGAATCAATGGAATTTCGATATACAATGGTGTCCACGTAATCCAGCTATAATAGCATGTCCAAATTTCGATGGGCATATTTCTATTTATTCGTTAATGGGTGGTAAAGTACAACAAATACAAACAACCAATAAAATTGCTGATAGTTTTCCTGGTATGGATGGTTATACGCAAACTTTATTACAACAGCAGCAACAACAACAACAACATCAACAACAACAAATTAGTTGTGATTTAAATCGAGCGCCCAAATGGATGAAACGACCAATTGGTGCCAGTTTTGCTGTATTTTTCTCTATTTTTCCTAATTAATTAGTCAATTAATTAATTATATTTTAGTTTGGTGGTAAATTAATTACTTTCGATAATATAAAATTACAACCAGGACAAAATCAAGACAATATAAAAAGATCGGTTAATAT
>JACDRQ010000212.1:0-38969 GCA_013841215.1 Hycleus cichorii
TTGACGGAGTGTAGCGGTCCCATGTCCTTAAAAGCCAGTTTTTTATTCTCTGTCGTTCGGTATACCATACATGAAAGTTTAATAATGTCCATTTTGGGCTTTTATACAACAAAGATATCAATGAATTTATATTTACACATTGAATATTCACAGATTTAGCAAAATAACAATGAGGCATATTTAAAAAAGAGAATTTGAATGTAGTGATTTTAGTTGTAAATCTTTCTATATTTTGTTAACACAATAGGAAGTCGAGCTGTTTATAGCGTGGTTCCATAATAATAAAATACAATAGAACCTCAATTACTATAGAAAAACATCTGTACGGTTCATTAGAGTTTATTGCTGGTCTCCTATAGATTGTTTAGTCTTCTGTTGTTGATGGAATTCTCCAAGTTTCACAATATTAGTCACTATTGCAGAAAAAATAAAATTCCACTAATTTTATACGCACAAAATGTTATACTTAAGGATGCTAAAATTCGTTAGCATTTGAAATTTCTAAATTTTATAATGTTTCAAATCAAACATAATTTTATTATAAATATTATAATATTCGTGGAAAACCCGATGTTTTTCGCTTAGAAAAAAACAAAATTACTCATTTAAAATCTAATAATTATCTGTCAAATTAGCTCCTAGAGGCAAGTCTGTTAATTATGCAATTATAAGAGATAATGCTTTTATTCAACCTTGGAACAGATGAAGGAAATCAGCATCCACAAGATTTTTTTTTCATTTAAAATTAATTATTCTATCCTAGAATTGTCACGCTAAGTGTCTTTTATATAGAAATATTTTCTCAGTTTTCTAAAAGAATCAAAACATCACACACATTACTATAATTATGAAGTGTTTCACAATTTTATTGTTAGTCATAACGACGCAAATTTGTAAGTTTCAATTTTAATTAATTGATTTAGTGTAAAAATATTCTAATTTAAATTTATTGGTAAACAATTATCACAATTATTGGCAGAAATTTCGACCTATGATCGTTCAAGAAACTCATTTTTAAATGCCAAGGTTGTTCAACATATTTTTAATATAAAGTCAAACTTGTAAGAAAATCAAATTTCGTGTATAAATAATACAACCCTGTGGTTGTCAAATTTTTCAGAAAGATTAAAATTATTTAGAATTGATGCGGTAAATCACCGCAATTTTTAACCATTAAGTTCACAGAAACTGTAAACAATTAAAAATACGTTACCCTATTTGGTTATGACGCAACGCTAATTGTTTTTAATTGTAAATAATGCTTAAAATAACACCCCTTTTAGTTTTTAGTTTTTCACATGAAATTCTCTTCTACTGACAGGTGCCACTTTGGAGATTTCATCGAAACTAGATTTTGATGGTGCAAAATTAATTTCACAACATGATGTTAACACGCAAAAACACGCATCTAAAAGAGAAGAAACGAAGGATTTTGATGGTATTGGTGTTGTATGTGTGTCGGAGGGTTGTAATAAGACGAAAACTGATGAATCAAAGAACGATTCAATCAAAACTGATGTTGTAGTTCATGTGGTAACTAGTGTTGATGTGAAAAAGAATAAAACAAATTACGTTGATGATACACCTGATGTTCCTATTGTGATTGGTGTAGCTGGCACAAAACCAAATCAAGGAATTGACACGATTTATGGACCTCCAAAATTTTCACCTCCTATTACAATTGGCAATACTTACTCTATACCCAACACATATAGAGAACCCTATGTTGGTATTAATGTGAATACTTTACCACTTTTGACAGGTGAAATGGGCTACGATAAACGGCGCCCTAATAGTATCAGGTATACAAACGGTTTAGAGATCGATTCACCACATTTGATACCACCTCATAATACACATTATTTTGGAGAAAGTTCACCGTCACAATTGGGATGGTATCCTGTAAGGCGACCGGCGACGTACAATCCAGTCGAATTTAAAAACATACCAAAAACCACATGGGATTTATCCTATTTGAATAGAAAAATAACACCGACATTTTCGTATAAAATCCCCATGGAAACAAGCAAAACAAGTAATTGTAATTGTAAATATCATCAAGGATCTGGATTACAATGGCAACCGAGCAATTTGGATTTCAATAAAAACGATCCAGTGAGAGGAATTGACGATAAACTGGCGCCTTTAAATTAATACAATTCTATTGTGACTAACAAATGATAATAAATTCTGATCAAATTTTTGAACTTTGTACATTTTCTTCAAGATTTGTGAGATTCTTTTTAAGTAATACACTAAAAATTATCATTTTGGAGTAATTTTAGTAGTTAAACTAAATCTGAATCTAAACAAAAACCCTATAATAGATTTGTTAGTTTTCCAGGAAACTGACTGCTATTTGAGCGACCAAATCACGTTTTTTTTTCGATACAGTGCCAAAAAAATGCCAATTTTTAATACCTGATATCTCCCTTGTTTAATGGACTATTGTAATGAATACAGTAGTGTTAGAAAGGGTAATTCAAGGGGTACCATGAGTCCTTTTGTTTTGAAAATTCCGATTGGATTCTGAGTTACAGAAAATAATTGTCGATCATATTCTGTATTTTCATATTTTTCTTATATTTTGATTAATATTGTCAATTTTTAGACGATTTTCTCGTAATGTATGGCAAATTTAAAGCGTTTTTCCAATCTTTAAGAAACGCTCCGATAAGCTTGTTAGTTTTTCGGAAAATTGTCGAAAAATCGGTAAACTTCCAGTTTTTTAAAATTATTTTTGATTTCTATTCCTGTTTCCGCTTCAGTTTCTGTTTCTGTTCTGTTCCGCTAAAATAAATTTAAGAAATCTACTTCCGATTCTGTTTTTGTTATGGCAATTATACAGAAATTTTGTTATCAACAGTTTTGTTTTTCATTGTTTAAATTATTTAGGAAAATTTCAATCAATTAAAATCCACCTACGTAAAATAAACGATTGTTAACAAGTAAATAAATTAAAAAAGGGTTTTTTGGATATAATAAAATGTGAACGAATTGAAAAAATTCGAAAGATGATTGTTCAAAACCGTTTAATGGTAATTTTGGGTAATTTAAGGCCAGTCGACAATTGTTATCATTATATTCATTAACAGCACATTAAGTTGTCATTTAGAAAGGTGTATAAAAGCAAACAAATTAGAAGGGTTGAAACAAAAACAAAATGTTGTCCGTTCTAATTGGTTGTGTTTTATTGACTCAAACGATCGGTAAGTTCTTTTTATTTTTTTATTTTTAGATAATCAAATAAAAATCATTTATTATTATAGCTTATCCAGTTGAGAACGATGAATATCGTAATTTCGGTCTATCGAAGACTTATTTTAGCAATTTCGATATTGAACATTTGAATCCATTCAATTGGATAAGCGGTAATCGTAATTCTGTTATTGATGACGATGATGATGATGATGTTAAATTTGAGAAATTTTTTAAAATTATCGAATGTCTAGTCAAAGATGGTAACAATTGCGCTCGTTTAGTTGACGAAGTTAAACCGTATTTTGTTAAAACAAAAAATAAAAAGAGTACAACAGTTAGTAGTGAAGAAACATCAAGACCAGCAACCACAACTAATCCTCCAATAACTACCGAAACATTTAACCAAAAATAACGATTTTTTTTGTAGTTTAATACCAAATATTTGTTAGTTTAATTTTGTGTTTATATATTGAAATTTTATTGCATTTATTTTATGTACTTTTCAGGTAGTTATATTGGAAAAATGTTTTGTCTAAATGTAAATTATGCATATTTAAATATTTTTATGTTCTTTTTAAAGACTATAAAACTGAAAACTCCATTTTCTCATTATTAAAACGTAAACAATGATTTAAAAATTTTATATTTCCAAAACAACCTATACAAATAAAATGAAAACAAGAAACTCTACATACGTGACAGTATCGATTACTGTGTTCTTTATTTGAAACAAATCTCATCATTTTCCAAAATAGATATTAATTGCTGAAAATATATCACATACAATCTGTTCCAGGAAAGACAACAAGATTTTTCCTGTTATTTTTATATAAAAATAATAAATCCTTAATTAAGCAAGTAAATTTTAAGACAAATTGAATAAGACTAATTGATGCTAATACTATTATGATTGATTATTTCCTTTGTTATGGTAACAAGTATCATTTATGATTGGATATAAATAAAAAAATTGTAGGCTGCTTGGATTTAATAATGTTTATATAAGATTTTTCGATTATTTACAATATGGGGGAAAACCCGAAGAAAAATAAATATAACCCAACGTGACACAAATTATTAACCGTTGTTATATAAATTATTCAAAATGTAATTAGTAATAATAATAATAATGGTGAGAATAAACAATATTTATACACATTTCAATAAATTCATTCCATTTGTGTTTATTGATAAAACACGAGCAATGATGAACGAAACGGTTTTTAGTGTCCTAAATCCAGTGTGGATTTTGAATCAAATATTCGGAATGTGTAGTTATTCGATTAAAGAAATAACAAAAAGGAAAAAACATTTATTTAAAACTCTATATACTTATATTTATTCATTTATTTCAATCTTTTTAATATCGTATTTAACATATTCGACGACTATATTCAACATCAATCCACGTTTCAATACAATCGTCCAATTAGCTGATATATTCTTCAATTTATCAAATAATCTATCGATGATTTCAGCTGTAATGACGTTTTTAATTAAACAAAATCGACTTAAACTAATTGTAAAACGTATACATAATGTCGATAATGAAATGAAGAAGTATTTGAAATGGAAAAGTTACGAGAAAATTCGAATTTTCATAATGACATACATAATTATAACAATAATTATATGGGTATCGTTTTTTATATATTATGTTATTGTACTTTGTCCAAAAAATGCATGGAAATGTTTTCGTAATTGGTTAATTAACTATACATCAACAAAAATATCACAAGTTGTTATTATTAGTTTTGCATCGTTTATTTCTATAATTTACCATAAATTAAATATAATCAATATAAATATAAGGGAATTATTCAAACAATATAGTGGTAATAATGTACGATTATTGATAAATGAACAAAATTTCAATAAGAAATTTATCGAAATTGAACGAATTTATAAGGATATTTTAATTATTCGAAGTGATGTTGAACAATTATATTCGATAGCTTTATTAATGAGAATTGCTAGTCAATTTGTTGCAACATTTAGTGCTTTATATTTTTCTGTATTTGGTTATGTTTATGATGGCGACGTTGTAATACCAAGAAAATTTAGCGAATTATCGATACCAATAACAATGTTATTCATCTCAGCTTATGAATTATTGCTAATAATTTCAATTTGCGAAATAACATATAAGGAGATACATAATACGAAAAAGATCATCTATCGATTATCTATAACGAGAAATAATTTAACACTATTGAAAAAGGTAAGTTACTCATATACAGAATGTTTCATTATGTTTAACTTGCGATGTTCTATAGAATTCGTTCCAATTTTCCAAATAAGATATCTGTAAAATTGTTTGCAATCAAACGTCACATTGATTTAAAGAATTTAAACGAAATGGAACAATCTGAATTTTTCTAAAAAAATCAATATTAATTGTGTTTATTTTAAGCTAAATATGTTTTCATTACAATTAATTGATAAAAATTATGAGATTTCCGTTGGTGGTTTCTTTACAATTAACGGTTCTCTTTTAAAAACAGTAAGTTATTATCGTTAATTATAATTATTTGAATATTGTTTTTGTAATTATATTAACAGATCGTAGGAGCCGTTACAATATATTTAGTTTTATTTATACAATTCGATATGGCAGTTAATACAAATCCTAATTAAATTCATATGATTAATTAATGTGTGTAATTAATATGTGTATGCGAGTTATTTTCTAATTTAGAATGCAATTATGTCTCAAGTATAATTTCTATCGTCTCTATTTTGGAATCAATAATCGATAATAATATTAAATAACAAATATAGTGGAAAATTTTACGATAAAATTATCTAGAAAATAAAGTTTCGTAACTAAAACGTTTCAATATAGTTATTTGAGGGAATTTTCCCCTGTCATTTTGATCCAATTCCATTTCAATAAAATTGTACGTATTTGAAGATGTTTTTATTGTTACAACAAAATAAATATGGAATGGAGTCCTGGCATATCTGGATAAGACAAAATATTAAGGTGTACATACATGTTGTTCTTTATTTTGTAGTAATCGAAACGTCAATTTGATGAACTGTAATTTGATATAGAATGGAGAAAATGACTGATCAATATTGAAACAAGTAAAATTGATCCTGTTGAATGCTTTATCAAATATCTAAACAATATTAAAAATTCAATTATACGTCTCATATTTGGTGTTGAAAATTTTATTTACAAGAAATAGGCAACTACAAAAACTGCTCTAGTGTATTTATGATAAATGATACGAGTGCATTTAGGAAATTTATTATGATAAATTGCGCTTCTATTTTAAAAAGTTTCCCATAGGTGTAAATAAACAAAAAGCAAGTTTTATTGTATAAACATACAAGGTGTTTCACGCCGGACTAAACTTCATACGCTGCCATTATTTGGCGAGCAATTTGGAAAATATTTTAAGGATTTATAGTGGCTACTTCAAGATCGTTTGCGCAAAATTTGCACTTCGTAGCTCCTTGGAAAACTGGTGAAAAATAATCGGAAAATCTCGCCCAATTAAAATTTATCCCAAACAAGGCAGTTTTATGAAAATATTCGAGCAAAATAGTTTTTTTTATGTTTCCTCGCGAAAAACAGAAAAATGTTTTCCGAGATCGATCATGAATGAAAACTTCATTAGCAACTGTTTACTATTTTTAAATCTATGGGGGAACATTGTTTACGATAATTCTGTGTTCGGCATTATTCTCCCCTTAGAATTAATATGTAAATAATAAAAGTTACTTACACTTCAGTTATCAATATCAAGGATTTTTCTTTAGAAGAAACACCGAATTAATGTAAAGAATGTTCTCTTTCGATTTAAGATTATTGAATTTTTCGATAAAGCGGTTTTTCACCAATTTCCCAAAGAGTTACGAGGCTCAAATTTTACTCAAATAGGACACCCTTATAAATTTCTTAAAATATTTTCCAAATTGCTCGCCAAATAATGGCACCACAAGAAATTTAGTTTGAAGTGGAACACATGGTATATTCTTAGTATCTCACTCATAAATTTAGATGCTTTTAACTAAACACCCCAACTTGCAAATTTAAAGTGAATTGTGAAAGCGATCAAAAAACTTTTAATATTTTCCAAGATTAACTGGAAATTATTTTAAAAACAAGTATCACAAATATTCTACAAACTTTCTTATATGTTGGCTGTTTATTTTTCCTTTCTAGGACCTCACAAGCGAATTCACAAAAACTTAACTATAGATAAATGTTCTTAAACGTATGTGTAATTTGAGATGTCACTCCGATACGTGCTTCACAATTTATCTCACTAAATAATATCATTTCTTGTAATTTAACTGTTTTGTTGTAATTAAATTTATTAATAGGCGATTTAAAAAAAATGTACATTTTCCACATAGATTTAAAATCTAACATCAATTTATATATTCAAAACGATAGAATTTGATCGAAAGTATCAATTATTAGTGAATTTTGCTTATAATCAGACATTTATAGCCAATTCCCGCTGCGAATTTTGAGCCAAAAGTGTTAATTTCAAAGTGTTTATTTCTAAATTAGCTGAATTTATTAATTTTATAGTTTTAATCTAGACGTCAAACAATCTTACTCCATTAAATTATGTACTTTTGGTCTAGAATTTAAAATAGTTCCACCCTAA
The DNA here is from genome assembly GCA_013841215.1 of Hycleus cichorii. Taxonomy (NCBI): domain Eukaryota; kingdom Metazoa; phylum Arthropoda; class Insecta; order Coleoptera; family Meloidae; genus Hycleus; species Hycleus cichorii. The sequence continues at coordinate 7,833 of JACDRQ010000212.1, forward strand.
ATCGTCATCTTTAATCGATAAGAAGGATCAAATTGTGTATCTAAATAAAGAAGTGATAAGTATCAGAACAAGACTATTATTATCCTTTGTCATTTCTAAAATTACAAAAACTTTCTAAGCTTTCAAAGAATCGGTAACAAATTTCGGATCAATATTGTTAAAACACAAATTTATATTCCAGTTAACTGACAAAAAAAATTACACGGTAGAATATCGCATTTCAAGCATCTCATAAATGATGATGATCATTAAAAATTTTCGTGAAAATATCTGATGTTAAAAGCTCTGATGGTAGTATCAAATTTTTTTTTTTTTAATGATCGATCAAAATTGTATCAGTTTTAACGATCATGTATCTTTCAAGGCAATTTAGAAAATTTAATAAAAACTAAAATTCCAGTTTATTATTGAATTTTCAATGCCAACCGTGAGATATTTGCAACGTACATACAAGAGACTCTCAGAAATCTCGTTCTATATTCAACTGGTCACTTAAGTGATACTTTACTTGTCTTAATTTAAATGCACACCATATACAGTACTGTCGATGTTTTCACCGATAAGTGTGTGATAAAAAATTTAAGAACATATCTATTTTTAAATAGAAATACCTAAGACTATTATTTTATCTCGACAATATCTAGTGTTGCTATATTTATCATATAAATATCGGGGATTTAGATTAATCCTATTTAATATTTACACCGCCAATTGGACTGTTTAGGTTAAATTACTTTTTGGGTCAGTACTTAACCTACAGGAAATTATATTTATTGACATCGCGTGGCTTTATATATGGGTCGGTGGTTTTCGTTTATAATTCGAGGATTATTTAGGTTTTATTTTTTAAAATTAATTGTTCAAGTATTTGTTGTATAAATTAGTCAATATTATAACACGTGTCTTCTTTCAATGTCCTATAAATTTTCAATAATCCAAGCTTACAATTACGCTTTTTTGTCCTTTACACACATATAATTTGTAATATTTTACCTTGAGACATCATCCTAGTTGTAGAATCTATCTCCGGTTGAACAACGTATAGATAAACTCAAGGTGCCCCTGTCATCTTTTATATAAATTTAATTAAAAAATAATCAAAACAATAAAAGAATCATTTTTCAATCGTTATTGATTTAGTAAAATTATCGAGAAGAAATTGAAGGTGATTACCTCTCACTAAATCAACCTTTATATAGATACCAATAAAAATGGTCAGGGTTATTATTAAAATATAATTTTCGGTCTATCATTATATTCACACAAATTAATTGTTGAGATAAACAAGTCAGGTCAAATCTTATAATGGACTGTTTATTGTCTTATTCAACTGTAATTAGACTTATGTAGTTACAACAGAAACTAATTAAATAGTGCGTTTTATTTAACTTCCTTATTGTAGTTGTCTTCAATATTATGCGAATAGTTCTTAAACGGTTGTTTTTTTCACCCATACGTGAATCATGTTTAATGACTAATAAATTCGTGATTTTTTCAAAATACCGGACTTCTATGCTAATTACTTAAAAATATTTTGAAAATAACAATATTATCGATTACGAAAATCAATTAATTGTCAGATGTGTAAACAACTTTCATGATAATTTATTGAAAAATTGACCAAAAATTCGATTTATTAATGATTCATTTCGAATGTTATCCTTAATTAGTATCAGTTATTTAGTAAGTTGTTTTTACAGCTCATCGACTAGTTAGTGTTATTCGATACATGTGGGATGGCATGTTATGTTTTTATTTTATTATTTTTGCGTAAAATGTGCATTTAAAGTAGATACACAAGATAAAATATCAAGTTAGTTTAATACACGTTAAACGAATAAGTAAGATGAAGGCTTATAAAAGGTAATCTTCGAGTCAATGGCCAGTCATTCAGTGTATTTCAGTGTAATCGTTCTGTTCATAGTTAAACTAAACATGAATACCCGGATATTGATAATATTCACAATCACCCTAATTTATACAACTTACATTAGTAAGTTCATTAAAAAAATTATAATTAAATTCAATTAATATATCGAATATTTACAGATATTGTTGTAAGTAAAGCAATACAATATTTACCATCATTACCTGGTTTTGTTCCTGTTTATATTAGACCAGGTGATACACCACTTGAGGATATTAATCCAGATTTAGCTGAAGCATTTAATAGTTATGCAAAGAAGCATGCACGTTTAACATTCGATAGAAAAATGCACCAACAAATTGAACATAAAGAAAATTTAGCAAACAATTTTATACCGGTAGCTGTACAAATTCAAACTGATGATAATGTAATTAGATCAAATGAGGATGTGAATGATAAGAAAAAATCAACACATATACAAAAGATTGCCAAAAAGAATTAATTTATTCATTGATCAATAATTAAAATTTTTATATTTATGTATAAAGCTCAATGTGTATTTTTAATCGAATTAATAATATTTGTTAAAATTAACGAGTGATTGTTTTAATTGGAATTCCTAGCTTATAATCGATAGAAAAAAAACGTTAAATTATTTTTCTAGCACAGAATTATAGAAATAATTTTGTAAATATTGGTCTAAGGGCGTATTATCTTATCATCAGAGATAAGCAACTAGTTCATCAATTCAGTTTTGCAAGTGATTCTACCAGTATAAGTCACAGGTATGATTAATTTAATTATAAATTAACTAATTATACTAATAATTTTAATTAAATAACATTATTATCCTCAACTATATAATGAAATTATTGCTAATTATGAAAACTTTATTTTAAACGAATTGAATAATTATTATCAGATAAGTTACACCTGTTGTATTTGCGCAAACGCCATATTAGATAAAAAATAGTAGTAGCTATTTATTAATAATTTTTAATTATAGAAATTCGTGATTTGTTGAAAATTTTTCTTAATAAACAATCATTATAAATTTAAATTATTTTAACTTTTTTTCAATTGAATTCAAGCGATATTACAGAATTTCAACAATTAAATTCGAAAATTATAGATAATTTTCAATAATCGCTCTATTCTTAGAATGAAAGATATAATTTTAAAAACCGCAACACCCTCTTTGTTTTATTGCTAATTTTTTGCCTTTAGTATACTAACCAATTCAACGAAAACAACAAAACAACAGTAGAATGTATAAATCATTCCAAAATTTAAGTCATAACTAAAATTTATAACGTCTAGCATTGAATCATGTGAAATAATCTTTGTGTATTTTGTTTTCTTTTTGTGTTTTATAAATCTGATAGCAATCATTGTAGCGATATTCTAATGAATCATCAACATTGTCATTAAACAAATAATATATTATTGGGATGACTGATACAAAATAATTGCGCTGTAACTTGCGCAATGGCTATTATTTGTTTCTTTTCGAATTTATTTCTTGAATAATCTATCTAGTAACGGTGACTAATTGAGTTGATCACCTATTTCTAAAGTTACTTGGCCTCTTCAAAGATTTTAGAATAATTAGAAGTTAATTATTAGTTTATAGTGTAATTAATTTAAGTGTTCTTTCAATTTTTTATAATATTATATTATGTCTAGAGATATTTGAGACATTCCATATTAATTCGATGCCATTATAAATCTGAGTCTTACAAGTTTTGTGTTATCAAAATAATAATTAATCTATATTTCCGACAAATTCAAGTGAATTTTGGTGTATTTATAAATAATGGCGAGAGATAAGAGCTACTAAATAAAGCAAAATATCCTATGTATATAAATATTTTAAAGCGGATAAACCTGATGCATCAAATCAATTGACTCAAACAGGATTGAAAATCTATTAATTTCAATACAAAAAAATTAATGTATTATTGATCTATTTAAATTAGTAGAGGGAAATAATTATTGAAATTTCGGCCTGTCACTGATAAATTACAAAATTACAGGTGCATTTATCTTATCTTATGATTGTGTAATTTTTATATTTATCTATTGGAATTATCTAATTAACGTGTTAATCAACAGGAATTTTGAGTTGTAATGGACTATTTGGGAATCATTTTATTTTTAACAGTATTGAATATTGTTAATTGTGCTGAAAATGCTGGTACAAGTGTTTCACCATCATTAGTTGAATGTTACAATACAACATTTATAACAACACGAGATAATCGTTTACCGGCAACAATAGGTGTTTTAATTGCAACATTACGTAAAGCTGAAGACGGTAATCCATCAGTGAATGCAAGAGAATTTGCTATACAGATATTACAAAGGTAATTTTTTATAGTTGAAATTACCTCGTTTATAATTGTAAATTTTACAGATTTCGTCAAGATGGTATGTGGAAAAACGAAAAGGCTGATTTGAATACATTGATTGGTTTGCCGTATTTACCAAAACGTTGGGAAAGTTATAAAAATCGTATACAATTGAATACATTGACACCTGGTAATGCTATAACTTTTAACAATAACAGTTTGACATTAATGGAAAGAGTATGTTGTTATTCCAACGAAATTGATTTATTTTGTTATTCGTTATATATTTTTTTTGTTGGCTTTTAATAGTGTTCATTACATTCAATGATATCGAGCACGATTGAAGTACATGAAAGGGGTGATGAGGCGACTGTTTGCAATCGTATATCACGTTACACATTGAGAAATAAACGAGAACTCGAATTGGAATTTGAACGAATTGGTGATCCTTCGTCGTCCACCCGTAGTGATTGTCCTATTGAAAGTGGTGTTGTCTATACGAAATGGGGTGCAGTTAAAGCTGGATTATTAATTAGCGGTATTGCTTCTGGTTTAGAACAAATATCAGTACCTACTACAAATGGTACAGTTGATAATCGTTATGCTAGCACAATAGCAGGTTGGATTTTAATATCAAACTTAATCGTAATTTTAATACTAATAATGATTATTTTAGGGGAATTATCTGAAGGTGCTTTATATCAAGGAACAACAGATATTAAAATTGGTATAAAAGGTGGTTGGAATTCAACATTACAACCCAAATATTATTTCCTAGAGGAGAAAGATAAACTTCATGTAACAGATGCTGAAATACGGGGTGGACTTGATGGTTTATATTTGAGTTTAAATGTAAATTCATGGGCGTCGAAATTTAGTAGTTTGAAATTATCACAAATACTTGATCTTTATTATTCAACACGTGGTGTTTTTGATAAATCAATGAGAGCATGCAATAGACAAGCATTAGAAACAAATCAAACATCAACTATACAATTAATCATACAAACATATAGATTTAATTATTTATTAAATGATGCTTCAGTAACAAATTATTCACCGTACAAACAAGCATTCTATACATTAGCACAAAATTCAGTTGGAAGTTTTAATAATTATTTTCGTAAGTTGTTAATAAAATTTTATAGGAAGACACTTTAAAAATCAATTAATTTTAGCAACTATGTCGGATGTTAAATGTCCAACTGAAGATACTGATATTGTAAGGGCTGCTATTGATTTAGTCATCTTCCTAGACACCACTTGGAGATATGAAACTATTATACCGTTTCTATCGTAATTTTATATAAATTATTGAAAAATATTAGATAACGGTTATTTGATTTTTAGGTACTATTTAGATAATATCGATGTTAACAAATATGAAACGAGCTATACGATATTTAATGGACAATCCGGTGAAGTTATTGTAAATAAAACAACAACAATACTTGATTTTTATCAAATTTATAACAGAACATCATATCAAAAACGTAAGTATCAGATAATCGTTATTTATGGTGCAAGTGTTAAAAATGCGATTTTATTTTGCAAGTAGGGAAAGAGTTATATTTTATAATTTGTCAAATGTAGATACTGTCAAGAATATTATTTAACAATATTAATTGTTTTCAGAGTCAAGCGGTTTTAATTACAATAAAGTAGTCTTATTAATGGAGGGTGTATTTAAAGCTAAACTTGATAATGCAACTGATATTGCCAAGGGACAATCTACAATTGCCCTATTTGTTCCGTATACAACGCCCAATAGCGATGAAAAACAACAAATAATCGATAGAAAAGAGAATTCAATTAAAACAAGTTTACCAGGTAAATATAATTGATTAAATTCGATTCAATTAATAATTTTTTTAATTATATAGATTTGAAAATGCTAATTCTTGGAGCTGGTTCAAAAACGGATTATTCCGATTTTGTAACAAGTCCAAATATTGATGTTTTTATTATAAACGACGGTTCGAATGAAGATGATTTAGTCACAGTAGATAAATATTTAATTGAACGAGTTAAACGGGGTAAGTGGTAGTTTATTTAATTTATTTAAAAAATTTATCGATATTTATAAAAAAAACTAGTCATCGTATAGGTTGTTCAGTTATTCTCTTTTACCTTTCAATAAATTTAAACGAGGAGATCACTTTGTTAATTTCTAAAATTGAATAATTAGCGCTAACATGATCATATTTGTATTGTTTGAATAGTTTTCGATTGGTTTATAGTAGAGGTTTTCAAAATAGAGCACTATTGTTGATTAAAATAAAAATTGGCAAAGTGCCATCAGACTAACAATAAAATTCAAAAATCAACTACCTACCAATTTTATCTTGTGAATTATTCGTTGAAAACTGACAATTTAAAACGAAAATTGAAGAATTAGGCACAAAAATCGACTAAAACCGATAAAATTTTGGGTGTAAAAGTAACTCTTCACATTCGAGTTGTAGTCTTCTATCAAACCTAAGATCCCCAATATAAACTCCAATATTTAAGGGAGTTTTTATAATTTTAATTTCATGATTTTTTTATCAGAGCACAGTCGCAAATCTATTTCAATAGTGGTGCCTATTTCTTTCGATAATGTCGTTTTTGCTAAACAGCTCCTTTTTTTCGTTTGTGAAGATATTTCTAGGACTATTTATTGATTCCTTTAAAATACTCGATAGTATCTGTTTTGACCCCTTAAAGGCCAGAAATCGATTAAAAATGTTTAAAGATTTTGATTTTTAAGTAAATTGATGGTTTGCCTTTATGAAACACCTTGTCAATTCAAGAAGATTAGGGAGAAGTTCGTCTTTATACTAAACTATCAAATTTAACGCAACCCTCGTGTATGTTTGAGGATGAGTGAACGCGTTATAACGTGTTTGTCAAGTGAGATTGATGTCCATTTGAACTTTAAGCTAAAATATCAATTCTGATAGCACTTCTTCAACCTACTTTCATATGTCAAACTATTTTGAATTCATTAGAGTTCAACAAATATAGATAGAATCTGTCAATAAAATAGCAAAAATTCAACTATAGATTATAATTGAATGGAAATATATTAAAATATTATTGATTAAAGGGGTTGATCAGTTATTGAATAGTAAAATAAACTCGTTGAACAATCAACTTTCGGTTAGTAACAACAACTGGAAACGATGACGATTTTGGATTATTATCGGTGTGTTAATTTTTAAAAAAAGAAGTTGTTTCTGGGTTTCTGGGGTGCATGATTTTGTAGACGCTATAATTATTCAACTTTCTTTATAGCTTGAAGCTATACGAATCGCAATACCTTTCAAAAATTTCACTTTTGTGTCGCCATTAATACTCTATAATTTAGAAAATTTATAACTCTTTGCAAAAAAATTCCTTATTGCTTTCGATTATTAATAATAATTATTAATAAAAATTATTTTTATTTATTTTTTTGTTATATTTAGTACCGAGAAATGTTGTGAATCCAGCTTGTGGTTCAGGATTTACGTTAAAATCAGATGATGGTGATTATACAAGTTTTGAACAAATATCATACGTAGAACCGTACGGTAAAAATTATCATAAAATATCGCCCAACTATTTTTACAATGGTAAAGATGAGGATCGTTTATTAAAAATTCAAGGCCAAGGTTATGGTACATTGACTGTTTGTCTATCAAGAACCGAACAAACTTCAATATATAACTTAACTAATTGTAAAACAATTACTAGTGATGAAATATCGTATGATATAACAGATTATTGCGATGGTGATACAGTTACAACATGTTCACCAATTTATTTATCAGTGGAAGGCGTTAAATCTAATTTAAGATGCAACGGTTAGTTAATTTTATCAAATAAATTTAACAGTAATTATTTTAAATGAAAAACTAATTTTTTAATTACAGATAACAACTGTAGATTTCCTGATAATATCCGATATGTAATAAGAATGGAGAATGTCGGTTGTGCTAGTAACAGTGTACGTGTTCTTGCAAACTTTATTTTTATCATATCGTTAATTGTTGTAATTAAATTCTAAACGAATTTTAATAAAACTAACTCTTGTACTATATTAATTTTTTAAATTTGGTTTTATAAATGATGACAATTAATTTATAATTTAACTAATCATACATATTTATGAATTCAAATGAATTAATTGTAAAAAAGCACTGTACGTTCATGTTTATAATTTAGTTTTCTTTTACAACAAATAAATATGAAACAAAAAACCCAACAATAGATAGCTTATTTATTCAATTGTATAATAATCAGCTATAGAACCATTTTAGATGCAGAGTATTACTAGAATTTTTTTGCAATTCAATTTATATGCACCGGAGAACTAGAATAGATTTACTTCACAATTTTGTATATGTACATTTAGATTATGTTTTGTATTTTGACTTTAAATCTTTTATATGTAATAAGGACACTCTATAAATATATCAATATTTATTGTATAAATATAGAAAGATGTTTTATTGAGTTTAGAACCGAAGAATTTAGAGAAAAATTACACTATCCATTTGTAAGGGAAACAAATTAAAATTGAATTGTATTAAATTTAATTCCGAGCACGTCATCTCTAAGTGTTACCAACTGAAATGTTATTTGCTCTTTGACTATTTCGGTTCAGGACCGTATTTATGGTTGTTTGGTTAAGTTTTATCAAATTCTAAACCCGTTTAGTAGAACAAGGGTGAGCGCTTTGGAAAATCAATAACGTACAACATCAAGTATCGTAAAATACCCCAACAATAAGTCTTTACAATTACAATTTTTTCTGAATTTAACCGATTTAATTTTGTAAATAAATTAAATCATTGTTATTAAAACAAACGATTTTTGTATTAAGAAACCGGAATTTATAATAAAACAAACATAGAGATGGGAAGTTTTATACTTTCAATATTGATCGAAATACAAAGAATAGTAAATCAGGAACAAAACGAATTTAAAATTACATACAACAAAGTTGCGCGGTTGCACGTAAACCATTTAGAAATTCTTTGCAAACTAATAAAAATCCCATGAAAATTCAACAATTCTCGTACTTCCAGACGATCATAAAATGTTAATTTTGTTCTAGTGTAGACAATTTTCCGGATAATTAACAATCATTTCGTCAACAAAGAGATTAATTTATAAAATCGAGCCCCAAATATCGTGTCATCTGTGAAATTCTTACTAATTAGTAAGACTGAAAATTTTGGAAATCCTATTTTGTTTTTTTTTTAAATGATACTAAAAGGAAGAATAGAGAATTGAATCGATTCTGTTGAGATTATTTTGTATTAAAAAAATTCTAATGAGGAAAACAGAACTGTGAAATCCGCTTATAAAAATATTGGTAAATTGAATATTACAAAAAAATACACGTGAGCATCCCTAATGGTGCTTAACGACCATCAATATATTTACTTACGCTTTGCTATATAATAAATTTTAAATTACATAAAGATACTTTGAGAGCACTAAATCAGGAAATGCAAAAAGCAATTTGTATCCATTTTAGAAAGTATATAAGAGAAGGAGAAGAGAAAATGTTTAATACTTACAGTGTTAGGATTCCGTCGCAATCTTTTCCACTTTCCGTGCGCCATCATATCGACTCGTGATGATACGATTAGAAGAAAATTTCGAATTCTACAGAGATTATATACCGAAATTACCCTTTATTAGGAGCCGGCACATCAACACTTCTGTTTATGTCTGGTTTTAAATGTTTAATACTGATCTTGATGCACCCTTTATTAACCCGATTGAAGTTTGACGTAAATCATTTTTTTAACAGTATTTCTGATTCCGACACAAATTGCAACAAGTTTCCGACACGTTTTAAAACGAACAACAATACAATTACGATTTGAAAACAATTTGATTAAAACGAAAGCAATTTTTTTTGCTACTGTTTATCTACAGTTATCATTTTTATTTTGTGTAGAGCTGATTAAAATACGCCAAATATTCGATTTATTGAAATTTATATACTGTCTAGTCATCGTTAAATCAAGAGACTTTTAATTCACTACCAAATTAATTTATTTTTCCCTTTGATTTTTTATTGATAAAATTCTTAATAATTTATAGTAAATTGCAGATAAATAACGCAATTCCCAGTAGTTCGTTAATTAATTATCGCTTCGAGATTCATTATTTCAATTTACAAGACTATTCTTCTTTGAATAAATCGTTTATCATATTGAAGTTATGTAAAATTAATTATTTAATATGATTCCTTAAAATTCTATATACCTATAATAAGGAAGAAAATCAACATAATTACAGATTGTTGCTTTCTATAAGCCACCACCAAAATAACGACATCATTATCTGCAATTTTTTTCTACCCTTATTCTATTTACACACTATCCTCCATTTAAATACAGGGTGTCTGATGTGCCTATAAATACTAGTAATTTCTATAAAATCGGAATATAAGGGCTTCAAGGGGTACATCTACACAATGAAACGTTTGATAATGGGCTATATAGCCTTAACTTTCCCAAATGCTAAAAATTTCGCCCCCTCTTTTGATTTATTATTTTATGAATAAATTTGCAATTGGCGTTAATTACTTTGTTACTTTAATCATCCCATTAGAAAATCTATCGTATTTTACTAAAATTTCCAAATTTGAAACATCAATTTCGATTGAATTTATTCGTATTAATTCGTTTTTGTGTATTTGGAACCAAAATAACCAAATAGAAGAAGAAATACTTGAACAAATTTACAAAATACTTCAAACACAATAACAGCACTCAATGAACACGCACAGTAAGATTGACGTTAATTAAATTTGGAATTGTAAAGTTAGAACCCAATTCTTTGAAGATCACGCAATTAAAAATGAGTTCGCAACAAATATATAATCTTTAAGCTTATAAATCCAAATTTGTTATGTTCTTTTCCAGTATTTTGAAGAATCGGTGAGTTATTTGCATAATATTTCGTTTACTATTTTATTGATTTTTGATGAAAATATATTGTTTTATTAAAAAAAAACTATCGCTTATAACTATAAAGAATATTCTCTCAAGTATAATGGGATTTTCTAAGAGAATAACTAGAGTAATAGAATAAAGTTAAGTACTTTTAACAATGAACGTTTAATTGCAAGTAGCAACTCATTAAAGTAATAAATTAAAGAATGGATTATTATAAAATGGAATTTAAGTACGAAATCTAAAAATTATTTCAATTTTAATATAAATAACGGATAAATGTTTACCCTCAAACCATGTAAAGGCTTTATTGTGGGAAATCATAGAAAAGCTCAATAGCGTTTTATTGCTATTTGGATACGCAGGAGATTTGGAAGTTATTTAAAGCTTAGATTGAAATTTGAGAATTTATCACCAAAATTGATTAAAAGCGTCTAAATCATCTGCTTTTCACAATTTAAAAGAGAAATTCGATAAAAATGGTGATTTAAGAAGACAATATTTCAAAATTTAGATTAAAAAATGATGATTAGATCTTTTCATTATTTAAATCTGAAAATTAATATGAAAATATCCTAAAAGCTTGACTGAATTGACTGAAATTGTGTATTTTTACAACACAATTCTACTAAAATCGATATCGTAAGATGCACAAAAATAAAATTGTGTTACAATTGAAGCAATACGGTTCAAAAGTGGCCTCATTTTGGGGACGTTTCGCGTAAAATTTGCTCGAAATTGGGTCAAAAATCGATTGAACATGTCTGTTTTCGAATAATCGAACAATTTGTATAACGAAATTAGATAAAGACAACGTAGTTTTCGAAATACCTATCAACTACATAGGAGATATGAGATGAGTTCTTTGTTATAAACAAATACATTTACTCAAGAAACTATCGCATGTAAAGCCTGTTTGTGGCATCACTTCAACATGCTCGAGGGTGCATGAACGTTTCAGATCCATTATTTAAATTTTACCTCAGGTAAAATGTATATACGTATTGTTTTATTATATTAAAGTTATATAAAGTTGATAATTCAAAGTAATTTTGTATAAATTCAAATAAAACAACGACTAATTTAGCGTGTAAATAATTACTGATTGTTGCCTCTATTAACCACGATGATTATCATTATCGTCAATTTTTTCTATCCTTATTCTATTTACCCACTGTCCTATATTTAAACAGAAAATGGAAAAGCTCTAGTAGCGATCTTCTAACACATAAACATGTATTATATCACATCCAGATGTTTTGTAAAATGTATTAAAAAAACTCATTTGCTTTCCATTCATATATTCTCTCAGTTTTCCAGACCAACAGAATGAAGAGTGTGATTACGGACAAAATTACTTGATCATAAAGCATATAAGCTTTTATAAGACGATATAAATTAAAGTACAACGAGAATAATATTGTGAATATACAATGTTCGCAATTTGAAAATAGTGTTAGTAACATATTTATATTAGATAAAAACGATATTTCGTTATTCTGTATCAAATAATGCATCATATTGAGGTTGAAACGTCACGAAAATAAATAAAATCTTGATTAGATAAAATTCTTTATCATTACTCGATTTTAACAAAGTGAAATAGCATGAAAACATGTACCTGTATTTATTATTTTCGTTCTTATTACTTGTAGGTAAGAAATATTAATTTATATTGAGTAATATTGTATTTTTGTTATATTTAAAATTGTGCAATAGAAAATGCCAGTGGGACAACTTCCTCAGCAATACCCGATCTTGTTTATAATTGTTATACGACAAGTTTTATAAAAATACCACAACCACCATTAACACAACAATTATTAATTGAATTAATAAGAAAAACTGAGAATAGTGAAAATGGTCTTAATATTCGAACACTTGTTACATCGATGTTGCACGGGTAAAATTCGTTTAAATTGACATTAATTTTAAATGAATTTATTGTATTTGTTGGTAGTGTGGAATTTGATGGTATTCGTCGTGCCCTATCTGATTTCGATGAATCATTTGGTATACCTTATAGGGCGTCTGGTACAGAATTTTACAAATATAAACTCGTTGTTGATTATTTAGTATCAGGTGAAAGTTCTTTATTTCCAACTGAATTGTTAACCACTCCTGAATTGTGTTGTCTACATAAAATAATCTCCAATACAGTGGATCCATGGAAAAGGGGCGATGAAAGTAGTACATGTATACATCAGTCAAGTATGCCACAGAAAATGTAAGAAACTCGAAATTATGATGTACTTTTCCTCCTCTTACTATACAATTAACAATTTGAAAGTAAGCAGTGTTAAAACAACTTATATCATCAGATTAACTGTAATAATCATTTTTCCACCGTCGACGAATTTGTTGTTTCTTTTTTGAAAAATTTACATCATTACTATTAACAGATTTATCACGGAAATCCTTGAAAACCGGTTCCATCAACATTTGTGTGAAATTCATTTATAATTTCTAATAAGTTTATTTTTATATATTAACGACATTTTATCTTTCAAGTCAATAACATGTTTTCTAGATTATTAATATGTCTATTTTTTAATCTCAACAATTCTCGCCGCTCGTTCCAAATAGACTCCAAAATTAAAAAAAAAAACCTAATTAATCGGTCTTATTATTCTAGTGAATTAATGTTAGATGATGATCCAAATAGCCAATGTCCGATAAAACAAGGTGTTATACGAACAAAATGGGGCACGGTAACTGCCGGACATCTGATAACAGCAATAGCATCGGCATTACAACAATCAACAACAACATTCGAACGTATTAAAAATGCAATTAATAGAGATGAAATTAATACAACAACAACAACAACTCAAGCTACGCTTAAAACAATTAACGATAATTACGTAAACAGTATATGGGTATCTACAATAGCTGGCGATATAGCCGGGGTTGTACTAAATCAGCACAGCATTAGTCCAGAGATTGGATCCGAAGGATTTTGGAACGATACTTTATTACCCAAGAAATATTATCTTACAACGGATAAATGGGATATGACCGAGCCTGATTTACTAGGAAGCATCGATGGTAGAGAAAATCATTATTTTATACGTTAACAGGATTATAATGAATTTTTATTTTTAGGTTTAATGATTGCTGATTATTTAAAAAATTGGCAAACATCCACAAATACACGATTACGTTTGTCACAACTTATCGATATGTTTTATTCAGATAGGGGTATGGCTGGTGATCACGAATGTAAAGCATCGAATCGAGCGAAATCACTAACAGAATTGTTAAATAATGTCAATTTAGATCAACAGGTAATACAGAAAATAACTAAAGTTTAGAATAAATCCAACCGTCGGCCCAATTCTGCACATGTCATCTCCAAATCGCTTCAATTTCTTTGCACATTTTTCTTCCACCAAACTTAGGGTGTTGAATATTCGAGATCTGACAACGTAATAAACTCAATTTTCTGCGCTATCTTAGCGCAATAACTTAATATTCTGCTTAATTGCACCGATTTTAATATCAACTGCATTGCCAATTTTGATTAATGTTTCTTTTAATTCCTATATTTCGAGGAATATCAACTAGAAAAGTTCCTTTCGATAAGCAAATTTAATGCGTCTTTTGCTAATTCAAGTCTTACCTAGGAGGCAAAGCCAGAAATTTCTGATCATCCACGAAATGATTTCTGATCATCCACGAATTACCCAAATATCACATGAATTAATGCAGAAATTAAAATAATAGAGAAATGATGAAACAAATACCGTTTTCACGGTCGTTGCGTTTGTCGAATAATGCACGCAACAGATCTTCGTGCCCCTTTAAAAGCTTAAGCGTCCGAAACATTTTAAATATTCATTATAAAAATTTATGTGAATATGTTTAGGTTACAGGCACCGTCAAATTATTACAAAATATTGGTACTTACGATGTTTTTTTGAAAGATGATGATATTGCCCAGCTTGTACCAGTTGCAACGGCGAAATTCAAAGAAATTGCAGGTAAATATACGGTCCTACTGTTGGACAATTTACGACTACTAACTATAACAAAAGGTCTTTTTTATAAAATACAAAGTAAAAATTAGCTTGGCAACAATACGACCTGTTCGACACCTACTTAGTGAAGTCGACCAATGGCTACACGATATCAAAGTTTTATTACTCTGCTATGATTACCGTTGCTAAGCAACAATAATAAGAAATAATAAGGCATGGGATTGATTTGTTTATAATAATAAGGCAAAAATTGATTGTGGGTGCAAAATTTTTGCCATATTTAGTAAAGTCGGTTCTTGGGAACGGTTCAATACGGATTCGCTTGAAAAAAGTTAGATCATCGTCTAAATTACGTATTCAATTATTGTTTTCCGTGTATTAAACATCAATTATGAATGACTATCTTCTGCGTAACTTTAAATAAAGCGTTCTCGGCGTTCTCGTAGTACTTTTTTCCCACAATAATTTTGTAGAAGCGAAATAACGCAAATGGCGTGTGTGTATCTTCTTTGGAGGTCGTTTATTTAGAAAACTACGAGTGTTTTGTTTAAATAATATACAACTAGCATATAAATGACTGAATTCATATTCTATTTGTGAATTTATCATCATCAAAATATAATGAAAGAAACACTTCAATATAATAAGTTGAAAAACTGTTAATACCAGCCGCCAATGCAAGATAAATAGATTTAAATTGACGCACCCTTGTTTCAGAAATTATTCGTCGAGTCATTTTTATGGCTTTGTCAGAATTTAAATAGAAACTTTCCAATAGAACGAGTTTCAATGTTATCTAACTTTGTACAATAATTAATCTTTTTTATAACGAACCTGTCTTCAGATTTCAGGTAATTTAATATGCGTTTTTTCAGGGAATATCACGAAAATCTACGATAATGTCGAGTATATAAATCAACAACAAATACATTCGCCTATTGAGATCATTGTAATTATAGACAATAGTTTTAGTTTTTACACAATTCAACGGATTTTATTGTAAGTAATTATAATCGTCCTAAAACGACTCGTTCTTATTGTGTTCATTTGTTCTCCAGTACCCTTGCTGAAGCCGCACAAGTATCCTATTACGGCAGTAAGTTGGGTGTTATAAACGGCCAAACTGGGAATTGGTTAACCAATATAACAGGTGACTTATTCGAATTATTTGAAAATCTACAATCATCACAACAACAATGTATTAATATTATAAATAAATGTTGTAAAATTGATTAATATATGGAATACTTTAGGGCCGGCAACGTTATCATTAGGACAATCGCTAGAAACTATCAATTATTATTATCAAAACAGGACCGAAACGGATTGTATTAATGGTGTTTCGAAGCCTCTGGGTAGATCTATTTTAATAATTAATCGTGATGGACGGTTAACAGATGATGATCTAATGAACACTAGGAATGCCATGAATTCAATTAAGTTAGCAAATCCCGAAATTGCATTCATCTTTATTAATTCTAGAGAAAATCAAGACAGTTACGATACCATTAAAAATATTCTGAAAGATAACGATCGAATTCTAACATTATCCGACGATGTAACGATAATTGTACAAGCTCTAATAGAACAACTGAATATTCCAGGAAACATCGTGAATTATTATTGCAAATCGACATTTCGATTCGAAGATTATATCACACCGAAACAAATTCGAAATTATCAAATAAGACAGGAGTATTTTGAACGGGGACATGTTGTTTCTAAGGTGAGACCTCAAAAAAAATCAATATGTCCGCAAAAAGTAGGGTTAGAATCGTTTTGAATATGGCCGCCTACTCAACGTTCCGCCATATTTGAATGACTTCTCTTGAAGACTATCCCCTTAACACCCAATTAATACAACAATAGATCATTATCTGAGGGTGAATAAGAGGTATTTTAGAAATTTCCAGGGCAGGTGTTTCTGTCTACCTGACCGCAGACAACGGTTGTCCCCTAAAAGTACCTCTTAGTGTTAGATTTGTTGATTCTAATTTTTTTTTTCGAGAAAAAAACATAAGAATTTCGAAATTGTTCCAGTTTTTGAACAGTAACTATGGCGAATTAAATGTTTGCGCAATCACTGCAACCAACAAAGTGTGCAAGGATCTAACAGTAAATGGTGAGGTCAGTTTTGATTCTGAAGTGTTATGTAGGCCGGAATCTGTATGTACATTGAATTATACAGTTTCTGTTAATAACTCAAGGATAATTTGTACAGGTAGTAATAACAATAATGGTCTTGGTTGTTTTTGAATTTGTTTGAATAATTTTAATTTTAATTTTAGAGGACGATTGCAGATACCCGGATCAAGTGAGATTAGAAATGACGAGTAGAATAAATTCCGGTTGGGCGCCAATATCGTCTAAGTTAATTTATCTTTTAATATGTTTATTGTCGATGATTTATTAATATTATTGATTTAGTAAATTGTTTGTTGCAAGTTCGTACTAACTGTTGATCATACGAATCCCGCAAATGGAGGATATTTGAAAAATTTTATAATGCTTTACCATTTGTTGGCGGGTTCATCAGTTTCTCGTCTGGACGGCGTATGGAAACTGGTCTTAACTCCGGTAACCTAGCTTTATGAAATTTTCAAAAATACTCATACAGCTAGATAACCAAAGAAAATATCAGTTCCTATTATAATTCTTTTTAATTATTTAACACAAAATCTCTTGTTTTTTTTTTTTTATTTAAGTATACACAGTTTAATTGACACGTGACTTTAATGTTAGCACAAAAGCACAAACCGGAAAGGCTTACAAATGTGCATATGTGTTGTTAATATTAAAGTAAGCTTGAACATCATCTTTGAAAAGCACATGAAGAACTGACCAAACACGCGTTGCCTAACAAGTGGGACGTTTTGCTTTCCCCAACACTGGATACCAATGTTCGGCCAGCCTTCGAACTTGATCGTTAGAAAACCAGTTTTAAAAGCCATGCCTCGCCTGGCCTGTATGACACTACGTTGCCAAACTTTCTAGTCTCAAGGCAATATTTCGAAATTATTGCGATCACTTGATATTCTGTCTTAAATGAGTATTTTATATTTTCCACCGCATACACTCAGAAAAACTCTACTTACTATATGGCATTATAGAGGCATATGAGAAAAATGAAGGCTAAAAAAGTTGAGAAGAAGAAAAGTCAGTTTGCATAACTCTATAATAATGACTCGGTATTAAGTTAAATATTAAGAAGAGAGATGCTGTGTATCATCAGATCGAACGTTACCCAGTTGTATTACCATAACCGGTCCAGCAAGATCAGTCAAGTTTCATTCCACTGCGACCTCGCCAGCCTCCCGCGCTGATACAGCCATTGTGCGACAGGAATGCGGTCTTCGATCGACCGGCATAAAGTTAGCTTTATATACAAAGCTTCAACTGCCACGAAATACCGAAATATTGTTGAAACTGTTCAAATCAGACCATTAGCTACCGCATTTTTGAGTAATTCAAATTAAAATTAAACAAAATTTTTTAAATACAAGTAGAATTTTAATTGACCAACGAACATTTCTAAATACAAAAGATCAAATTTCTCAACAGGTGATCTTTATATAAAAGCCAGATTTACAACACGCATTGGAATTGAATCGGCTACAAAAATACACTGCCGGTTAATAAAGGAACTTGAAAGGAGGATCTCGATTGAACACGTTGAGTAGAGGTAGAATAATTCCAGAACAAAATAAAGCAAAACGATTTACATACCTGTTGTTGGATGTATGGTAGAAAAAGAAACAGGCAAATTCAAGCGTCTATAATAAACAACATTTTTTACTTATTTATTTTTATCGAAGAAAAGTTTACGTCACGAACGCTGGACCAACACTGTCAAAATGACGGATGAACTTTATTCAAATTGACTAAAGGGAAACTGGTAGATGGACGTTTAAACAAATCTCTTTGCAAATTAACTGAAATATTCAAATTCGAAAAACTCGATTCATTCGAAATTAGACATCAAATAAAGATTATTGCTGTCTATTTGAAGCTTTGATGTCACCAAATTCGACGATAATGTTATTTTTCAAAACGTAAAAATCAATCAGCAATTGTAGCGCATGCTTTTTTAAGTGATTGATTTTTGGAAAAAAATATTACCCTGCAATATTTCTTCCTTTGTTTCTCGAGAAGTTTGACGCAACAGCGGATAATTAAAATTAACGAATCATTGAATCAAAATATAATCTCTTAATTTACCATGAAGCTTATAATTCGATGTAATTATTAATCTCGAATGGCAATTGAATTTATACGTTAATTAATGCGTATTACTAACATCGTTTTTATTGATTTATATGTGAACGTTATTGGAGATTTGCATATTTCTGTGGAAATTATTGATGATTTTACCTATAGATATGTGTAGGCGAATGGGCTTGTTGTCTATATATAACAATTAATAAAAATTCTTGATTATACGATATTGAAGGTACACGACCTCCACATACGCAAATAGTAAAATTGACAACGTTGATAGTCGCCTACACGATTAGCACTCGTATATAGATTTGAAGACAATACGAGCGAAATATTTGTTTTATAAATAAAATAAAATAAAATCAAGATTGAATAGAAATTTGTCTTGCAAGACGATCCCAACTTGTATTATTTTAAAACTGAAACGAATACTAAGTTCGCATCTCTATTACAACCCGTTACTTATGTATGTATGTAATATCTGTGTTGGGTCATCAATTTTTTGTTTTTTGAATGAAATCCTTGAGAAGAATATAAAAACGATCAGCGAACCCCTTTTGAACAACACCGCCAAGGCGCCAATTCCACACTTAATTCTACACCACATACAGTAAACCGATTCCTCCTTGACTTTAATCCAGCGTAAAATAGCCGAGTCGATTTTGATTTATTATAAATAATAATTTGATTCAATCAATTTGAATCTTAATTGGATTTTGGTCTATAGACAAATAGATATTTGACGAATATTAACCAAACGAATTAATAATATTCTACAATGTTAGTGAGCAATGCTCTAATTTCATAATATTCATGAATGATTAAAATCTAGAACAATTATATGCAAATATCTATAAATTGAATTACAAAGTTCGGCTACACGATATTTACAACAACAAAATCAAATTAAAATTTTCAAAATAAGTGATCGAACTCTAGAAAAACATCTGAGATCAAATCAAACAACGCAAAAAATACAAACTTTCCTAATCAAAATGATGATGGATTTGTAGCGTGAATTTTGAACGCAAGCTCAACAAGTCGACAAAAATTCTAGTTGACAATTATTAGTAATCGGTCTATAAATCGGTTTTAATTAATCCTAATTTATGTTCGAGGGATAATTGCATTAATCGAGATAAAGAAATGGACGATCGAATATGGTTGAATACAGGTTTTTCCCTCAATATCGAGATGGGAAAAAGAGTTTACTTCTTTAAGGGAATAAAATTATTTATAAATTGGTTTAAAATGAACGTCGTTTTTTAAATGGAATTCATTAATATTAATTTTTTTGTTCATACGTGCATATTTATCGATAACAGATCGTGATCAGTTTACATAAAATATTTGAAAACACAACAATCACTAAATATTGATGTATTTGCACATGTTAGTTTTTCAAATAGGCGTATTAGTCAGTTTTTTCGGTTTTAAAATTTGTGCAAATACCTGTTCAAATCTAATTAGATATCTACCTATCAACGGAAAAATATTTCGATTAACGGACAGATAAATAAATGGTTTAAATAAATAAATAAATAAAAGATATTTACATACCTTCTGAATACGTTGGTGTTGTTTTGAAAGATCGATGACGTCGCTTATTTTGTTGTTTAGATTTTGCGAATATTTTATGATTAATTAAAATCTTAGAAATTTAGCCTATTCGGCACAATATGCGGCATCGTACCTGTAGTTGAGTGGTTGAAAAATGGCGGGGCTAGTGGAGAGCCGGAGTGGTATGACCGATGCTGAATGACTGGTTCACGGGTTTCAGGTAAGTTATCGCCTACGCCAGGAATGCACCGCCGTCGGCGAAGGCCCAAGTCTGGACACCCTACCAACCGGGCGGCCTTGGTTGCGCTTTGGTCAACCACCGGACAGCGGATCTAAAGTACTGACTCTAGTTGGTTTATACGATTGGTGGGCCAGTGGCGGACCACCGTTCCATCTCCCCCACATACAGTACCCGATAAGCCTAATTAACGCTAAATTAAATTTAATTATAAATTTTATACCGATATTGTCTACTTATTAATTATCTTATAAATAAGGAAGACTTATTTATACACGATAAATACAATAGTATTTCGATTAAAATAACAAATAGTTCAATAATTCATTTCATTCCATCTAGATATTACGATAAATGATTTTTTTATTAAATTCCAATACACTTCCGTATCGAAAATTCGCATTTAATTCAATAACCACCCTGTCAATATTTTCACATTATATAAAATATAAATTAAGGTATTTATTATTTGTATTTGAAAACAGTGGCGTCTCGTTTTATCAACCATAATAAGAACAAAACCGTTTTTATATTAAAAGCAAATATTGAAATGATTAAATATTACTCCATTTATGTGAGCTAAGACCGTCGAGAGAGAAGGAAAAATATGTGAAAATATTGTGCGTGGGACGAGGAAATATTACTAAATGTCGTGTATTTGAAATGTCTCCATATTTAAACGACAAGAGAATTGAAAATAAAGGAGAAATGACAATACGGATGATAAAGAAAATGGGAAAAATCGTTGTTGTGGAATAAATTAAATCGTTCTGTTCGTCTCGTTTTCATTCATAAAAACAAATTTCCATACAAATAATTTGAAATTTTTTTATATTGGCAATCAAAGTTAAAACGTCGTAATGTTAAAGAAACGGGAAACTTAGATACTTGAACTCAAGAACTTCTCCAGTTTGTCGAGTATACGGCAACAAGGAAGTTGAATCCTAGTTTTTAACAAGTTTCCGTTGTAGAAAGAATGAAATTTCTGCCTTATTTGTACGTAATATTTTCATTCTGTATAAATATAGAAAATTACGTTATTGGCGTGTATTGCTTATGTAATTGTATCGGTAAGTTAAATTTAATTTTCAAATACATACACATGCAACATTTATCCGAAATGTTGCGAAATCATACGAGCCATAGGGGAGGAAAATCTTTTCCAGGGTGAGAAAGATGCTGGGGGCGGCGCTTGGTGGCAGTTGATATCGCGCTCTGTTAGAGTTAGGTATTGCCTAGTAATAGTCTTGTAAGTTAATACGTTTACAATATCGTCTATATTCAATTCAAAAATAGATATGTTTATGATTTTTTTTTAGGATAAAAATTATTCTGTTTCCTTTTTAAAAATAAATTAGTGTAGATTTTTTGATTTTAATAGAAATTTATAGTAATTCTAGAATGGATTTTTTGATTAGTATGTACGGATGTATGTTTCTGGTAGGCGTCCTGGGGAACGGTAGTTTGGGGTTGACACTATGTTGCGGTCCAGGGGCCAAAACACGTAGTCCTTTATTTTTAGGTTTGATTGTTGCCGACTTTGTTGTATGTTCTCTAAGTGGCCCTATAACAGTCGTCCTTTATATAACCACATCGTGGTCACAAACTTGGTATTATATAGCCGTATTCATTCAGGTAATTAACATAAAATAATAATCAACAACACATTTGTGACAAACAAATTAAATTATTTAAAGTCATGGCCCGTGTCGGCTTGTACATTATCAATGATGATTGTATCAGTTGATCGTTATCTAACTGTTAAAAACTACCGTCCAGCCGGTCAAGTGGCCGGACGACGTCATATTCTAATATCAATTGTTGTCATTACATGGATATCAGCAGGTATATTGTCAGTACTTGAACTAATTACAAAACATCCATGGAGACGCAGTTTAATCATTGTTAATTTACTATTAGTATATGTATTGCCAGCATGTGCTGTTCTTATAAGTCATTTAGCTGTTCATGCTAAATTGACAGCATTATCATTAACTGCTCGTGCTAAACATGGTGAATTACCATTACCAATGCCACTTTTGAGAAGACCAACACACGTCATCATTGTTGCTGGAATATCTAAGGTAAAAATATTTGGAATTCCTTCAATTTGCTTATTATTTTGTATTTGTCGTGAATAGCGGATTTTCTCTAAATTTAAATCATTAATTCTCGCCTCCTTCAAGCTATTCATATAGATTTTGCTTTATATTTATCAAATCACTTCAACTCTCTGAGAAAAGATCTTTATCTGTCGACAACTCTATCTGTTTGTATATTTTAAAATCTAAATGGAAAATATATGTAACAGTAGAATACACGTGTACATTCGGGCCCGAAAATTCGATATAACATGCCGCGTTTTATTTGTTTGCCATCTACAAACCATAATATAGCTTCAAAGCATCATGACTGCAGGTGAATCGATCGACATAAATGACATTTTTCTATACTAACATCTTCTCAGTAAATTAAAGAAAATAAATCGGACGAAATTAGTAGGAGAATATGAATGAAATTCTGAAATTGCTCACAGTAAATTGAATTTTCTTCCTATGTTAAATTGTCTTGTTTGTTCTACTTACTGCGAAAAAACCTTGTTTTTTTTTTATTAAGATAAACTACAATCTACCATGTTATATGGCAGACGTATAAAATAAATTCAAAATTATTGCAGAAATGGTTTCAAAAAACATTAAACTAGAAAAAACGTAATAGCTTTTGTTTGTGTTTTAAAATATCACCATATCCCACCGAAATGTACGCATTTTTCTGTGTACGGTATTAACAATTTTCAATTTATTAACGGCGTTTGTCGTTTTGTCTACAGTTGATTTGAATTTGATTTATTAGAATTAAATAGAATTAATTTCTATTAAACGCATATGTTGCAGGGTGGAACGTAGTGTTTTAAATAAAACTAACGCAGCCCACCCAATATGGGTGGGGACTTTATGTTTCTTAACAAAGCAATTAATATTTCATTCGTATTTAATGATTAAACATATCCAGTGACATGACTTTCAAATATTCACAATTATATTTAATTTGAGAAACTATCAAATTTCCTATTATTTGTTGCCAATCAATGTCGGTTTATTTCCTATTTTATTATTTCGTTATGTATTTTATTGTTGTTGTTATTGTTGTATTAGCAATCAGATCGAAATCTACCATCATCAGAAGCAGTAACCGATCTACCACAACCGCCAACAAGTACATTGAAAAGTCGACGAAAATTAGCAAATTCTTTGGTTTTGGTTGCTATCATTTTCGCTATCTGTTGGCTACCTCATGTTGTCTGTCAATTTTGCATTGAATTAGATACACAATTACCCGAATATATCCAACGTTATAGTTTATTATTTGGTCATATACATTCAGCATTAAGTCCAATATTATATTGGACAATGAACCATCAATGGCCGCACAGATCGTGCCGTTTTCGTTTACCAACACTATATCGGAGTGCATCATCCACAAATGAAGCAGCTTTAGGTCCGTTTAATCCGCGTTTTGTTAGACCACCACCAGTACGCCGTCGATCATCTCATTATTTATATTAAACTGTGATTAATAAGCCTCGCCATATTAATTATCTCAGGACAAGCAATATAGTGATGATAATTACCTCGAAAATTGAGGACCAATTATAAAAGAATTAATAAATAAACAGTTTAGAAAACAAACAGGGAGTAGAGCGAGGTACAACTGCCTCTTATCAACATATTAAAAACAAAGGAATCCGTAATCTACTGTTTATATTGCGGATATTCTTCAATTTCATATTCGGTCTACTGTAGTTTCGCCAAGTTGAGTTGGCCAAATCAAAAATGATATTCGTTCGATTATTGTTTATCTATCAATGCATGGTCCGTTTTCTCGTTATATCAAGGATGTGTTCAATTTACAGAAACAATAAACCCAAAAGAAACATAATATATAAAATAGAAACTGTATTCGTTGTTTACCCAAAAATAAATAACTGTTTGTAAAACAAAACAAATTCTATTAAATGTTTAGATAATTAATGTTCAGTGTTTTGGGATTCAATCAAGAATTTATTAAACGTTAAAATAAGTATAATTAATTTTGATTGGGAATAGATGTGATAAACGGTCCTAAATTATAAGTCAATATATGTGTTGTTGTATATGTAATTTCTAAAAATATCATTGAAATTTATGAATTATGTTCATAGGAGTTCTAGATACGTTGTCCTCGGTTTATTGATTTTGTCGGACTCAACTATTCAGCGAATTCATTTTATTAAAACACAATATTTGCGGCAAGTCTTTAACTATCCAACAAAACATGTAATTTTATTATCATTTATTTAATAAATGTATAATTAACGAGTTTGTTTTACTACAAAATATAATTTAAAATTTTCACTACTGATTTGAAACAATGTTATTTATTGTTGTACTATTTGTATTAATTGAATTATCATCGTTTGGATGTATAGAATTATTGATTTGTGTTATGTAACCAGTATAATTCTGTCTGTAATCGCCTGAAATTGAATAAAGGACCGAAATGAATGTTAAATTATTTTAGTAATAAAACTATGAAAAATGACACAAAAAAATTATAAATGTTCTATAGTAATTACAATAAAAATTCAGAAAATATAGACGAATTTATTTTTCTATTTATTTTGTTATATTCGACAATCATTGTGTGTTGATGTTACACGTGCTTGTCTGTTTCAAAAATTATTGTTAAATATCTATTTATTCAAAACAAAATCGATGTAATACAAGTGTAAAATAAATTGTTATAACCGTAATTGATTTATTTCGTTTTCTCATCATATTCGTTTATAAAAAGGCACATTTAAATACGTATATGAAACGTTGAAAGAAAATCCGGTGCCCTAGTTATAACATGTTCAAATTCCATATAAGATAACTTCCCATCACCATCAACATCGGCTTCCTCAATAACTTTCTCGACAATTTGTTGCCGGTCCTCAATCGTTAATTCTTGTCTTGTTAATAAAACTAACGCATTATCTAAATCTTCAGGACCAATGTGTTGATCGCCATCGAAATCTAAGCAATATTCGTTCATAAATCATTGAAATTTCTTAAATATTAATAAAAAGCAAACTAACCATATATGCGGAAAGCGTAGAACACTTTTATATCTCTTGGTGCTTGTTCACTAAAAACTGAAAGCAGATCTAAAATATCTTCAAATGATAAATTACCTTTTCCATCACGGGAGAACACTTCACAAATGCGCTTTTTAAATGGATTTTCCTACATCAAACATAAATATGAGTAATTTTGATAATTTTCAAACGGTACAAAATTGTTTCAATTACTCGCAATTCGGGCAGTTTTTCCGATATGTCATCCACTGGTAATCGTATTGTATTTAACTCATTTTGTCTCATACGTTTTGGCACTAAATCAGGACGAATTTCTCGATACTTCTTATAAACCCTTCATTCGCAATATTCAAATTATATCCAATTATTTAGAATTATTTTTAGACTTACCTTAGAATTTCTTTTCTTGTAAAAAACGTACAGTCCTGTCGTGAAAGTAGAATTGATTAATTTTTAATTTGTCTCGTCCCGTTAATTATCATTCTAACAATTACCTGATAATTTTCGAGTTGTTGTTCACTAAATGTAAGTAATTTATTTCCCATTTTCGTCTATACGGATTATAAAATACATTGCCCACGGCTGTTACTCAAATGGTAAATCCTGAGGGTTGTTGTATTAAAAGGTTGCCTTAGCAACTTAGGTGCGGTTAAATGATGGAATGTCTATTGATTTTAGACCTAACCAAAAATACGCCGATTCAAATCATTTAGCGTATTTTCAACATTAAAAAAAAGAACTCTATTTTGGCAAATCATTCAAATTCAAATATTCTGTTCACTCGATAGCGGGAGATTCTCATTTATTTAGTTGGTAATATTGTGCCGTTTTAGCATAATTTTAAACTATAACAATTTAAAGACATGCGGTTTTACAGTAAGTTTCGAAAGAGAAAGGAGATTATTTCAATATTAAATATGGAAAGTCCGGATGTTATCATAAAAATTCTGAGAAAGTCTATTTTTATAATAATAAAATTGGATAAAACGCGGTTGATGGTTTTCGTTCTAGTGGAAGCCGGGCTTAAAACTCAACTCTACTCACCACTAGATGCCGTTCTTAACGGTTGTAGTAGGAAATTTTATGTAAAATACCAAAACTTTTAAGATAATCACCTAGATGGCGCTTTAAGTGAACTTAACCAGCTCAATTAAGCTACGTCCAGATGGGGTAAATACGTAGATTCCTTGCGTTTTATCTTATTCTGATTTCTTGATAAATGTGAGGTAGTATAAGATAATAATATGCAACGTATTGCCTGATTTATTGTAATTAATAATTATTTTTAAACAAATGAGAAATATTGATATATGAGAAATCGTACAGTACATTTTACATGAAAAATGATGGATTCTTTTTCGAATTAAATTAGATACCGAATAGGTCTAATTTAATGATCGTCTATTAGAATTTGCACGAGAGCGATTATTGCCGATAAAACTACTGTGATATGTTGGCATCGCTGTCTCAATTAATGATTTCGTTTCGGATAATTAAAAGAAAAAACACAAATTTTGATCGATCATTATAACAGACTTAAACAATATCCAATTGTTTGTAAATCAAATGGTAGCAAAATGAGTCAAATTGTTTTCCATGCAATGGCCACGCTTAATAATACCTATCTATAATTTCTAATTACAGTTAATAAATCTGAACTAAGATACTATCACATGAAGGCGAATGTATTTGGCAACCTCGATGGCGAAAATAGTTTTTGTTTTATTATTTAATCATTTATTTATTTATTTATTTATTCATTTATTTATTTTAATTTATAATAGCGTTTCAACAAAAATACACAAAAATAATAAACAGTGTAAGTACAGTAAGTGAGCAGAATTCATACGTCCGAAATTAGCTAACAAGGTATATGAAAACGTATGGACTACTTTTTTTTTATACACTGATATACGATTTTACTTTTATATAATGATATGGAATTAATTTTTCTTCGTTTAAAGAAAGAATATAATATAAATAGCACGAATTATTTAACGATAGTATTGCTTTTACATCACTATATGAGCGCAACGTTACTTGAAAACACAAACAATATTAGCACATCAGTGCCTTTTATAAACGTAATATTTCTCATTAATAATATAAATATTTCCTATATCCTGTCCTTTAGCGCGCACATAGCAACTGATATGCTCAGAGAAACTGATCGTGCTTGTGTTTAACAGTTCATAATAATTTAAAAAAAATTGTTTTTTTCATATCTTTGGCAGCGCCAAGTTCATTATGTGTAACAAATAACCCTGTATTAATTAAAAAAAATTATTTAAAAACTCAAAAACTCTATACGTATATTGATTATACAACATTCGGAAATCTTTAAATGTAAACAGTCAACAGTAGGTAAACACACTTCCATTCGTATTTAACAGTTCATTAATATACACAAAATGTACAATATTCATACTGTCTATCTGTTTCACTTTAGATATGCAACTACTTGATCTAATTTAACCAATCAATCCATTATCTCATTTTATCTAGAAATTCTGAGAATTTATATTATTATTATTAATATTATTATTAAATGAGCACGATATTGTTGAGCTTTAGTCAATAAGAAAGCTAACACTTCGCGCACTACGCGTCTAATATATTCGAATCATTATGATCCGATTGGATTGTCAAGTCTTCAGCCATATTTTCTGTATGTTGATCTTGATCGATTTCATCATATTCTGTATGCATCTCCCTTTTGATCACATGATGCATTTGGTCCGATTCTCGCGTCGAATGATGGTCCTGATTTAGAATACCTTCTTGTTTAATATGTAAACCGCCATTTATTGGGGATCTAAATTGTAACCATCAATTTATTTTAAACAAAAATTAAATAAATAACGAGCTATATTTATAAATATAGATTATATATGAATTGAGATTATTAATTCACCTTATATGACTATCGTGAATTGGAGATTCCGATCGATCTCTGGCTCTATTCGTGAGGGAGGCGGCACTCGTTAAAAACGGCAGATTATTCTCATCAATTAAAGACGTCTGCATAAACTGACAATAATTATTTAAGATAAATGCAAATCATATTGCACTAATACCTGTACGTTTGCCGATAAATGATCACCGTATAATGTCGGACTGTGATTCAACGTCGGACTTTTCGAGGTAGTACCCCTGTATACACGTATAACAATATTATAAGAATTTTCTATATATAATGCGAATATTAAAAATACAAACAGATATTTGAAAAACTAACTAACACCAAGATGTTAAAAACAATTAAGCAATAGGAGAAGGAAAAAGAAACGTACATACCGAGAAATAATGACAACTTCGAATGGAATTAAATGAGAGACCCTCGTTATAATTTAAAAATGATATTTTAACGGTTGAAAATTTCATTGAATTTGAGGTATTCCTGTATGATTTTGTTACCTGATGGTAGTAATAGCAGTCCAGGGAGGTTACTGACCGAGTGACCAATGATTATTTTTTTATCAAAAAAATATCATACAGGAATTTAGATAAACATGCAGAATTTGAATGAAAAATACACATAGATTTAATAAAAGTATATGTTTAAAGGAAATTTGGTAAAAATCCACATATACCTGATGGTTTATTTACTTATCCCGTTATAATGTCAGGGCGCCAAATTATGTTCACATTCATTCAAGACATTAAAATGCAGATAAAAACGGTATATGTAGCACCTTGTTATTTTCATTAAAAATCGATAATTTGTAATTAACAAGAGAAAATGCTACATATACGCTATGCGCTATCCAAACATTCCATAAGCCGGCTCAACTATGTTGATTTTCTCTATGATCTAATATTGCTTTCGCAGCCGCTTGGTGTTATTCGTGCATGAGGGAAACGTCCCAGGATAGGTGTCGTATATGTCTGTGGCTCAACAAACTTTCCTTTTATTTTGTTCTTTGTGGCATCAGTGGGTTAATAGAATTTTGATTAATTTCACATACTTTAAATATTTATCGATTCAATTCGTGGAATTATAAGAATAGAATTATTGCATATCTAAATGATAATTGTAGTTTGTATCAGATTATGGTTGGAAAAACATGCGGGACGTGTAGGCAAGCAGAAGCTGCGTTATATCGTGTATGGCTGTGTGTGTAAATGTATGTACGTGTTATGCTTCGAACACCTACTGCAAATACTGGGCAGTAAAACCGAAATAAACTTCTACTTCTAACGACAGATACACACAAAACAATAAAAATAAATAAAATAAATAAATAGATGGATATAGAACTAAAAATAATAAAGCCGAACAACATATTGTGGGTGTTAGTTGTTCGTTTTGTTCGTGCTTTCGAATAATTTCATAATTCAGATGGTATGCTTTTTTTTAGATATTTGGTCGAAAGAACAAACAAAATATGGTAATACAGCATCTAAGCAGAGCTGAGCAGACAGCAGCACACGCACGTTACGACGTTTTTTTTGGACACGTCGTCTTCAGAAGGGTGCTTACTGTGCGCAGTGGGGTGGAGTGGGTGATGGGGTTGGGTCATATTTCCGTGGCCGGCCACGCGACAGGTGGCGGCGCTTCACGAATTCAGCATCATCCACCATCCAGAATGACCCAAAGTCGTCTTCGTAGCGTACAAAACACTTGTGGAGTGACAGATTGGTGCGTATCGCGTTCTATACACCCAGTTCCAAAAAAGAGAAAGATAACAATCAAGTACGGTTAAGGTTAATCATTGGCGACACCTTGTGCGAATACCTTTCGGTTTCCTGCAGTTAGTCGCCCAAGCCTGCGGCTTGTCATGCTGTTACTGAACCGGCCAAACACACTCACACACTCAATCACGCCACAAGCCACACAATGTTAATATTATAAATATATAA